>CAUYRH010148433.1:0-12111 GCA_963574655.1 Perodicticus potto | reverse complement strand
GGAGAAACCCTAACTGCCCCCTTCTATCATTGCCCAATTCAGCAGGAAGCAGTTAGATTGAGTCTTTGCCCCTTTTCCCTAACAGCAGTTAGAGTTTCTACTTGGAGAGGGAGAATTGATGCAGGACATTTGGCACCCTAGCCAGCTCAGTGGAGCTGGCAGACCTGCCGCCTCCTCCTTGGTGGTGTTGGTGCTGCAGCAGCCAGCTGAAGAGCCAGTGGGCTGGATGACAGGCCAGGAGGGGGACCTCCAACCCCCACCAGAGGCTCCAATAGCCGAAAAGGCTGGACAACTGCTGAGGAGACACCTGTGCCTTAGTATCTCCTTCACTTTACACTTAGGACTAAATGTGGAACCCCCATTTCCTCTGCCTAGGTCAATTTCTTGTGAATTTCCTAGGCCTCAATTCCAGGAATGGACTGTATCCATTCATTGATACACTCATTCACCTTGACCCGGTGGAAGGGACTGTATTCATTTGTTTCCTGGCCAAGGAACCTATACACCTATATATACCCTGAGACTAAAGGCCTAAAGGAGGAGGCGGGGAAAGACTGGGAGAGAAATGGAGCTTTTCTCTCCCCACTTGAATTCTCTACCTCTACCAGGAGCTTTAGTATTTTCTGTAAATCAATTATGTCTTACCACTGGGGGTGGAGGGGGAAATAATATAATGAAGAATAATAAAATACATGTATTTGAAAATAAAAAAGAAATGAAATAAAAAAAGAAATTTGGTGACAAAAAAACTCAATTTTCCTAGGTACCATCACAAAAATGTTTTGGATATAGTTGCTAATATTAATTGTGTTAACTGCAGTGATTGTTCAAGACGGATTTGTATTTTATCTCATTTAATCTTCACAATGATTTGCATAAGAATTTCTATTTGTATTTTACAACTAGGAAACTAAGAATAGGAGAAGTTACAGAAATTCCCAAGGTCATACAGCAGACCAACACACATTCTAGTCTGCCTGACCCCAAACTTTACTCTCTAAACATACCACGTTTTCCAAAAATTTTGTACAAATTGTCTCATTTGATCTGTGGGTTTTGTTAGGAAAGTAACTTAAACTTATAGTTTTGATTTTTCCCTAAAGACTCTAATTAACGTCTAACCTTTCACAGTTTTCTACCGTGCTCTTGTAATTATCACGAACTAAGGTACAAACTGTCCATAACAAGTCATGAAGAAGAAAGAAAATCTTTAGGCAAGGTTAGAGTGAAATGTTCAGCAACGTATATAAACCTAAATAACATATCCTTACATGGGAAGTGTTTAATCATTGGCTAAATTAACATTTTTATCAGTCCAAATAAACATGAATTTATTTTAAAATCTCTAATAATTTAGGCCAAAATGGCAACTGTTGCCTTTAAATGTTCTTAAATCAAAATGTGGTTTTAAAGTTCTCGTCTAGTGCCTTTGAGCTCAGGTTAACTGTCTTTGCCCTATAAGGCCGAGGGAAAGAACTATACAGCAGTCTGCTCAGTTGTAAATCCTGGGTCACACACTGAGATGAACACAGTTCCTCAGTTTCCTTACATACAAATGAAGTTAATGATAATGTAGCTCTCATAAGTCTGTCATAAGGATTCAATGAATTATGTAGTGAATTATGAATGAATAAAACTTGACATATGATAATCGTATGATACTAGTATAACTAGTATTAAAGTATCTTTATTCTATTTCCTATCAATTTATTTCTTCCTTAGACGGATGCATTGAATTTCCTTCAGTGATTGAATTGTTTCCCTAACACTAATGGTAAATCTAAAAGAGTTAAAAACAAGTAAACCTAACTATTGTATACAACCATTATTGGAAATTTAGCTTTAGTGAATGTCATGTGCATATGTTTTGACCAATTTGAACTGAAATCCTTATTGATATTATTTATAGCTATTTACTTTTAATTTTAATAAATATTATCTTAAATATTAGTTGTCATGTGGTTGCATGAAATGTTACCTGAAAAGAAAAATTAAATATGAATGAACTCTTTATGTGCATTTTTTTTTTTTTGAGACAGAGTCTCACTATGTAACCCTGGGTAGAGTGCTGTACCATCACAGCTCACCGCAACCTCAAACTCTTGAGCTTAAACGATTCTCTTGCCTCAGCCTCCCAAGTAGCTGGCACTATAGAAGCTACAGGAGCCTGCCACAACGCCCAACTATTTTTTTTGTTGTTGTTGCAGTTGTCATTGCTATTGAGCAGAACTGGGCGGGGTTCGAACCCACCAGCCTGGGTATACGTGGCCAGCACCTGGCACTGAGCTACAAGTGCCACCCCTTTATGTGCTTTTGATCAACATTTACGTTATATTCCATAGCTCTTTGTCAAGTATGGACTAATTTTAACAATGTTATTAATGAGAAAGTAATGTGTCTCCCACATTTTAGAATTTCTGGCCATTTTGTCTGGTGCTAAATAGCATTTTGTGCCCATACTATGGAGAAAATTCTCCAAGATTAGCATTTACTAAGTAGTAAGGATCGCTTCTTGGCCTTTTGGCTAAGATCAAGTGCACTAAGTAGTAAGGATACCAAGGTAGTCACTTTCAAGGTCTTAAATAATAGGCTTTTAGGGTGCAATCTCTCCACAGCTTTATCCAGTATTATAGCACTACAACATGCAGGAAATTTTATAATTCATCTTGTGTGTCATTGGCACTATGAATTGGAGGTCTCACTTATGAGTCAGAATAATTACCTGTCTGTTCACATATTTATTCATTTATCTAGCATCTCTATATGCATGTATCAATTTTCCTTCTATAATTTCTACTTCTGCTCTATTCACTCATGCTCCCAAAATTAAATCATCTGTGTGTGTGTTTGCTCTAAGAGAGCAGTGATACAGTTCTTTCCTTTATATTGCAGTCCCTTCTTTCTCAAATTCACACACTCAGGATTAGAAAAAGAAAGGATGTGTGTGTGTGTGTGTGTGTGTGTGTGTGTAATTCCTGCACTCTTTGCCTGTAGGGCCCAAGATGCATTTTGGTGCCATCTCTAACTCCCCTTCGTTTGTGGCTATTTTCTTTCAGGGAAATCATGGTCTCTGTCTCTCATTTCCACTCCCAAGCAAAACCTTGTCCATCTTGCCAGTTTCTATAATTATCACTTATAAATGTTAGTTTCTAATTCTCTCCTTTGTGCATTTTTATACACGCACAGGGCTGGGCACCTATTTCGTAATGGCTGATCAGTTAACATCATTTAATGGTTAAATAACATTCAGAACATTCTAAAGCAGTTAGGTTGGCAGTCTGGCTACGGAATGAAGAAGATCTGCAAAAGCTAGCCTAACTAACTCAGGGCCAAACACCAAATCCTGTGTTTCTTGAATTACTTAATCCCTTCATCAAAGTAGCTTCTGTGTTTGAGCCCCACAGACAAAAGCAGAGAAGGAATAACTTGATATTTTCCCTTACAGAGAGTTTTCATCTTTACCTGCAAAAAAACTATTTCTTTTCTCGAATGATTAATTTAAAAACAATGTCACCATAAATAGCTATTTTATAATAAAAGAAAGTCCTTGTATTAAGGTGATGGTCCAGGTATGGAGACAAATGCCCTTTAAACACCTTATGTCCACAACTTCTCTGGTGATATTTTGAACAGGTTGTGATATTTTGAGCTGACCTTGCATGTGTGATTATCTGGGATTATTATTATTATTTATTTATTTATTTATTTTTGTAGAGACAGTCTCACTTCGTCACCCTTGGTAGAGTGTCATGGCATCACACAGCTCACACCAGCCTCAAACTCTTGGTCTTAGGGGATTCTCTTGCCTCAGTCTCCCAAGTAGCTGGGACTGCAGGCGCCTGCCACAATGCTCGGCTATTTTTTGTTTGTTTGTTTGTTTTTTGCAGTTCAGCCGGGGCGAGTTTAACCCGCCACCCTTGGTATATGGGGCCGGCGCTCAGCAACAGGCACCACCTTCTGGGATTATTTTTTACATGCAGGACAAAATATTATCAGAGAGAAAGCTCCCCAATAAAAACAAAGTCTTTCTGAATATACAGTTTAAATGGATTATAATCCATTAACTTTCATTAGTAAGTTCTCTATTCTCTTGTGTTTAAGCTTTTCAAGATACTAATTTATTAACGTAACCATGTTTTAGTTAAGAAGGCTTTACAATGTTGTGAAAAATTTGAGGCTTTGTCACTAGAGAAGGGATAGATAGTTGCTCTAGTTAGTTGCTAAACATAGGCACACATTAATTAAATTAATGCACATACACAAAGATTCCAATATTACATTTTCCTCAAAAGAGTATTACAAATGCTTACTTTGGAAGAATTCCATTTTACATAGATCAGCTTAAAAATGAAGCTAAGATACTTATATTTCCTTCTTTTGCCAACTCTCCACAGGGTTAGTCTGTAGAAAAATAATACTTTCTAATCCAAATTATTTTCATTATTAATACTTGACAGCCTGGTACTTCATAAGTAGTTATGTTTCTGTACTCATAACTGACCAAATCAGTTGATTAAATGTCAAGATTACCCGAGCTCTGAAATTCTTTCTATGGTAGCTTTCTATCATGCCTTTGATTATTACTATAACCTATCCGCAAACAAAAAAATATAGCTAAGACCCTCATGAAAAAATGCTGATACTTATTTTTTCTTTCTATAAGAGGTCATGCAAACTCTGTAATATTTTTGAAAATATCAAAACTATAAGAACCATCACTGTAAAACTTTCCCCACTGGATGATTAAGCATGTAAACCTTTCAGATTTAAGGAATTCTCTTATTCAAGATAAAATGTCGTATTTATTGTAGTAGTTATGTGTATCTTTACCACTCAGTGTATAAAGCTGCTGTCATTTTAATTAGATTGCTATCTTATTTAAAAAATGTGTTACTAACCAAGTTTTTAATGTCATGCCCCACAATATTTAAATGATAGGTCGTGTGTTGTTTTCTCTTTAAGCTTTCAATTAATTTACTCAATTAACTTTAATTAAGATAATTGTAGATTTCATTGCAAATGTTAAAAAATAATGCAGACAGATCTCCTGTACCCTTACCTAGTTTCCACTATGGTGACATTGAAAGACACATATCACTAACAGAACTACGGCATAGCTACAGTTAAGCACACAATATTTTCATCAACACAGGGATCATACATGGAGCCCTTTTGTAGCCACTATGCACTTTTCTTCAACCTTAATAACTTCCTTAAAATGTGGCAACCTCTATCCTGTTCTCCATTTCTATAATTTTGCAATTACAAAAATGCTGTGCAAATGAAGTTATATATATACTGTATAACCTTTGAGGAAGACTTTTCTTCACTCAGGATAATGGAGATTCATTCAGGTTATTTTCATTGTTGAGTATTCCATGGTATGGATGTACCATATTTATTTAACTCTCTGCCTGCTAATGGACATTTGGATGTGTTCTGGTATTGAAAAATTACAAAAAAGCTGCTATAAACATCCATGGTCATGTTTTTGTGTGAATATAAATGATTCTGCTAATCCATGGGGATTTTTGTTTTTTGTCTGTTTATATTTCTGCAATTTCTTCCCTCAGTGTTTCATAGTTTTCCCTGTAGAGGTCTTTCACTTTCTTAACTAAATATATTTCTAAGTATTTTATTTGCTACTGAAAACATTATTGTGCCTTTGATTGGATTCTCAGCTTGAATGTTGGTGGTATATATAAGAGCTATGGAGTTGTGCACATTGATTTTGTAACCTGAGACTTTACTGAATTTATTTATTAATTCCAGGAGTCTCTTGGTTGAATCATTAGTCTTTTGTAGATTTAAGATCAATTGTCAACAAAAGTGCTAACTTGACCTCTTCTTCCCGCTTCTGGATACCCTTGATCTCCTTCTTTTGCTTGATTGTGCTAGCTAGGAATTCCAACACTATGTTGAATAGCAGTGGCGATAGTGGGTAACCTTGTCTGGTCCAATTCTAAGCAGGCATTCTTTCAATTTTTCCCTCTTCAGTATGATGTTGGCTGTATATTTGTCATATGTGGCCTTTATAATTTTGAAGTATGTCCCATCTGTGTCTGTTTTATTAAGCATTCTCATCGGTGATTTACATTTATAGATTTGCACCTCTGAGATAAAGCCTACTGACTGTGAGTAAATATTTTTTTGATGTACAGCTAAATTTAGTTTGCTAATATCTGATTAAAATTTTTTTCGTCTGTATTCTTAAGTGATATTGGTCTGTAGTTATTTTTGTTTCATTTTATTTATTTATTTTTTTAGTTGTGTTCTTTATTAGCTTTGGTATCAAGGTGATATTGGCTTTGTAGAAATAGTTAGGAAGAATTCCTTCCTTCTCCATGTTATGGAATAATTTCTTCAGTATTCGTACAAGTTTTTCCTTATAGGGTTGATAAAATTAGGATATGAAACCATTTGGTCTGGGACTTTTTTTGTTGTTGGAAGATTTTTTTATTGCTGCCTCAATTTCAGTGTTTAATATTGGTATTTTCAGGAGTTCTATTTCTTCTTGATTGAGCCTAGGGAGATTGTATATTTCTAAAAGTTTGTCCAAAATACTCTACATTTTCAAATTTATAACATAGAGATTTTTATAGTATTCAGATATAATGTTTTGCATTAACATTATATAAATTGTGATTTCAGATTATTAGAGACTTTTCTACTTCGGGTTCATCTATCTTGAGGCTTATCAATTTTATATGTTCAAAGAACCAACATTTTGCTTCATCAATCTTCTATATAGTCATCTTCTTCTCAATTTCATTTAGTTCTGCTCTGATCTTGGTCATTTCTTTTCTTCTACTAGGTTTGAGATTGGTTTGCTCTTCCTTTTAGAGTTTCTTAATATTATGCACTAAATTGTTGATTTGTGATCATTCTGTCTTTTGTATGTGTGCATGTAAAATTATGCATTTCTTCATGGGACTGCTTTTGCTGTATCCCACTGATTCTGATAACTTGTGTCCCCAATATAATTCAGTTATAATCTTTGGCTTTCCATCTTTATCTCCTTACTGACCCAATTATCATTTAGCATTAGGTTGTTTCATTTCCATGACTTTGTGTATGGATGTTTCTGTTGGAATTGATTCTAGACTATGGTCAGAGAAAATTTCTATTTTTTAATACTTGTTAAGACATATCTTGTGACAATCTCTAAGACTGAGTACATCTTAGGTCACAAGAAGATCTGTCCAGTCCTATAAATGGGGTATTGAAATCCCCGGAAAGTATAGTGCTGCTGTTTATCATTTTGCTTAAAGTTTGTTTTAAGAATCTGGGCACTTCTGTGTAAGGTGCATAAATATTTATGATTGTTAAGTATCCTGATGAATTGTCCCCTTTCCATTTTAGAGTGACTCTCTTTGTCTTTCTTTACTTCTGTTGACCTAAAGTCTATGTTCTCTGACATGAGAATGCCTGCACCAACTGTCTTTTGGTTTCCATTTGCATGGAGTATTATTTTCCACCCTTTTACCTTGAGTCTACATGAGTCCTTGTGTGTGAGATATATTTCCGAGGGACAGCAGATACTTGGCTTGTATTTTTTTATTCATTGAAACAGCCAGTGTCTCTTCAGCAGGAAGTTAAAGCCATTCTCTTTTATTGAAGGCATTGATATGTGCAATGGATTTCTGTCCATCCTATTATACAGACTCTCATTACTTTGTTTTACCTCGTGTACTCCTTGAGTCATTTTGATATCTGGGATTTGAATTTGAGCTTTGATGATTTTAAGCTGGTGGGTGTCTATTGTGCTGATCATTGTATAAAAAAGGTTTGATTATTTCTGGCAGGGCAGGTTGGGTCTTCTCAAATCCCCTCAGTGATTGCTTGTCTGAAAAAAATCTTTATTTCTCCCTTGTATAAGAAACTTAGTTTATCAGGATACAGGATAATACACAGAATAAAGCCATTATTCTTGGCTTTATTTACTCCCTTGACTGTTTCAGAAGTGTGAGGATGGGTCCCCAATCCCTTCTGGTTTGTAAGGTTTCAGTAAAGAAGTCTGTAGTTTGTCTGATTGATTTACCTGCTATTTTCACCTTACTGCTCACAGGAGTGCCTCGTTTGTGTTTACTATGTGCACCCTAAAAATCATGTGTCATGGTGACTGCCTCATACCACAAGAAATCTCCCAAGAGTCCTGTGTGCATTTTTTTTACCTGGATATATAGATTTCTAGCAAATCCTGGGACATTTTCCTCACTAATTCCTTCAAATAAATTATTCAACCCTTGTGTATTTTCTTCTTCAACCTCCATAATGCCTATGATTCTTATGTTTGGCCTCTTTACCTAGTCCCACATTTCTTGTAGGGTTTGCTCATTCTTGTTATTTCTCTGTTCTTTCTTTTTCACTGACTTGTTTAGCACAAAGGTATTATCTTCAAGTTCTGAGATTCTTTCTTCTGCCTGATCAAGCCTACTCTTAAGGCTTCCCACTATGTTTTGTATTTCCTTGAATGAAGTTTTCATTTCTGGAAGTTCTGTTTGATTTTTCTTTATTACTTCAATTTCTTTGGAAAATTTTTCATTCATTGCCTGTGTTGTCTTTGTGGCTTCATTGTGTTGTGTTTCATTTTCTCTTGAATTTCCAATCCTTGTTTAAAATTCCTTCCAATCCATGTTTAAAATTCTTTATCTGTGATTTTAATCATTTCACGCAGGCTGGTATGCACTGGTAAGAAATTATTGTTTTCTTTAGAAGAGACTATTCACCCTGATTTTTCATAATTCCAGAGTTTTTCAGTGGTTTCTTCTCACCTGGTCTCTCCATCATGAGCTAAAGGGGTTGAGGATGACTTATGGGTCTGTCTCTGAGACCCCCAAATCAGTCCCTGTTCTTGTTAGGGTGAAGAGTGCTGGTCCTGAGTTGCCTTCAAGTTGCTCCAACAGGTTTAAGGAACTTCTCCATCTACCTCTGACCTGTTGCCTTTACCTCTTCTGAACACTGGGTGGTAAGTTAGGTTTTCCTGCTTAATCTCCAAGATGGTAGGTGGAATTTGTGGTTTGAATTTTTCCCTCTTATAGCTCAGATGGAAGAAGCTATATTTAGCAATAAGATTCCTCCTGTCTTTTAATGCAGTTTGTGTGGGTGAACCAGATGCTGAAGAGTTCTTTTGTGCCCATGGTAAGCTCTGATCTCCCCAGTGGGGTACATGGATGCTCCAAGTTTTAGGAGGAACCCCTGTACCTCCCAGGGAGTTGCTTGATTTCTACTTACTCTGAGGTGGGGGTGATACAGGATAGATCAAATATAAGTTGCAAGAGCCTGTGGGTATTTTATTGAGACTCAGAGGGATTCAAAGGTTACTTACCCAGCCACCAGGAGCAGCTGTTGATGAGCAGTTCAGGGAAATCTCTCCAAGCATTAAGAATAGATTCTGGGGACTTAATCATGATTGCCAAGGCCTCCAACCAGGCTTTTCCCTTTCCTGTCCACTAGTCCTATTTCTCTACAGGGTCAGATGTTGGCCCATTACTATTTGTCTCTTGAAGATCCATAGCACTCTCCCCTCTGATCAGCCCACATACATTCATTCCTCTTGGTCCAGGACAGCCTCTCCAGCTACCCAATGTTGGAGGGTCTGACCCTGTGGTGTGCATCTCTGACTGTTGAGAGCAAGTAGGGGAATCTCCAGTTGTGGACCCTTGTCCTATCACTAGACACTGATGTGATGGAGGGAGGCCTCTCTATCCACAGACATCTTCACCAGGTACACCCCTCCTCCCCTGCCCGGAGGATAGCAGCAGGTCAAGAGTCTCTCAGATCAAGCCACACTAGCTCTGGCTGTTGTAGTAGGAGTTGGGAGGAACTAGTGCTCCAGTTCAGCTCCTGTGCCTGTGGCTTTATGTTGGCATGTGAACCAGGGGCTAAGCAAATTAAATTGGATTGCTCCAGAATTCTCCAATATGGCAGTTCTCCAGAAGGAACAGGGATAAGGGCTTGTTCATGGATAAGCTCCTCTGTGCCCCTGCACTCTCCCCCTGGTAATGACTATAAGGGCTCCCTTGACACTCATGCTTAGAACTGCACCTTTTCCCTATGTCTTACCACCCTACTCTGGTGACCAAAGGGCACAGGGTTAGGCCTATTTGTCTGACTCACCAGTGAATGATCCTGCCAGATGCCATGGGAAAAATGATCGCAGACGATGGTCATCCCATAGGCCCAGCCAAAAACACATTCCAGTCTGTGAAGCAGGCCTCTGGGCACCAAGCACTCTAGTGGCTGTGATGGTGGGGGGCAGGACTGAGGTCTCCCTGCACCTCTCTTGATCAGGGTACACCGGGTCTTGCCCACCTGACTGAGCCATCAGCAACAATCACACAGTGTGCTATCACAATCCTGCCAAGTGCTGCTATGGAGGCTTAGCTCCCCAAGATGGGCTTGACTGGGAACAAAGCATTGGGCCTCTTGGTGCACAGCACTGTTGCAGCTTCTATGTGGGGAAAGAGAATGGTTATAAGCTCACTAGAGCCTAAATTACTTTCTGTGAAGCCAGGAATGGAGAAAGAACAGAGGACTGGGTGTCCAGGAGCAGGAATGTCAGCTCTCTGGTCTCTCATGGCATTATCCCCAGGGATGAGAACCTGGTGTCCTGCTATCCAGAATAGGCTTTCTAGGGCAGGGGTGATCCCTTACCTTTTTCTTAATCTTTTTCTTTTTTCTTTTTTTTTTCAAGATGGAGTCTGACTTTGTCACCCTCAGCCTCTCAAGTAACTGGGACTACAGGCATCTGCCACAATTCCCAGCTCATTTTTAGAGACGAGGTCTTGCTCTGACTCAGGCTGGTCTTTAATTTGTGAGCTCAGGCAATTTACATGCCTTGGCCTCACAGGGTGCTAGGGTTACAGGCTTGAGCCACTTTGCCTAGGCCCCCACTTACCCTTTTAAAGGCTTCTGGGCCTGCCTGGAGATGGTCCATTCTGCCATGATCTCTCTTCTCTAGCCTTCTCTCTCTCAGCTTTGTACCTCCTGTTGGTGGGGGGCCCAGACCACTGTGCTGTCTCTGCACATGGTCCACCTCCAGGCTCCACTCTCCTCAAGCCAACCTACCACTCTTCAGCTGGGAGGTCCAACAAGCTCTGTCTCTAGTTGGCCATGGTGGCAGCATTGCTTTCCTTAAAATTTTTAAATGGAAAATTAAAGGGAGTAAGATGAATAAAGTCAATTTTTCTCTTCACTTTTGATGATTTTGGAAATAATTTGGTAATATAGGAAGAAGACAAGTGTGTTAAGATTTAATATTTAATCACTTAACATTTTCAAGTTTTGATCAGAAAGTAAAAAAGTTACAATTTAAAATATTATATCTTTTTTAATGTCAAAAATTAGTAGCCAAACTATTAAATCCTATAATGATACTCAGTTCAGCAGAAAACTGAATTAGATATTTTGTGTATGTTAAAAATATATTAAGGAGGAGGAGCCAAGATGGTGGCCGAGTAACAGCTTCCTTGCAACTGGGCATGGTGAGACTGGGGAGAGAAGAATTCAGGCATTTCTGGCTGGTGAGATCTGCCCAGAAACATCCCTTTGGGGACATAGGGAGACAGCGTGAGACTTCTGGACCCCCGAGGAAGGCAAAAGCAGTGGAGATCTGGCAAGTGCTTGTGTGTGTTCTTTCGGTCTAATCCTGCCAGCAGCTGTGGCTGCAGCAGCAGTGAGATTGCAAACTGGAAAGGCCTTACCTGTGAGCTGTTCAGGTTTCTTTTGGACTTGGCACTCAATTGAACTGCCTTGGGAGAATGGGAGAACTGGGGCAAGAGTGAGGAGGTCTTTGACTGTTGTCTGGGGCTCCAGACTGAGCCACCGAGCCAGACGGAGCTACCAGGGGTTGGTGGTGGGCTGTGTGGAGCCATCATAGGAGAACTGCCCAGGCACGCTCCACCCTCAGGGTCGCAGAACAAGCATCAGGAGGGAGCGTGTAATCTAGTGATTGAGCAGCCTAAAGGTGGGGACTGAGATGCCTTGCAGCTTTAGCCCTCAGGGGCATTGGGTGAGACCGGTTTTGGCACACTGGGTAAGTGGATAGCCACTTAAGGAGTGATCCCAGAGACAAGCGCTTTCCTGGGAAAGCTTCTGCTTAGCCCAAGT
>CAUYRH010148431.1:0-10426 GCA_963574655.1 Perodicticus potto | reverse complement strand
TAAATCTTGGTTATTTCTTGACTATGAAAGAACGACAACAGGTTATAATTTTCTTCATGATGTCTTTACTTGAGTCCTTAGCAGAAATAGCTTCCCTTTCTCATTCCTATAACTAAATTCTTCTTTAATTGACAAATTATTAACATTATTTTACTTCCAAAAAAACCAGAGTCATAATATCTTAAAGACTAGAAAATATTCAATAAAACTTACAAATCTTCCTCATGTAAAATCTCACCAGGCCTGGTTTGTTTCCATCCATAGCCAATGCCCTGTAACTAAACAGTGAGACCTTCCTTCCTCCAGGCCCAGAGACTATTGTGGAAGGCATATGAGACTGATAGCAAGAGCCAGTTTAAGGGACAGAATAGTCTTAATAAGATGCTTTTATTTGAAGGGTCAGGAGAAAACTTCTAAACACAGATCAAAAATATTTTCACATAGCAGATGAGAAAATCTCATAAATGGTAGGTTAACCAGGTGGATGAAAATATCTCCGATTGTATGTCAAGCCCGCACACTGTACCCCATGATTGAATTATTGTACACAGCTATGATTCAATAAAAAAATTAATAAATAAATAAAAATATTTATTTTAGATAAATAAAAATATTGTATATTATAGAGTGTTAAGAGCCATGGGGACAAATGTAGGATGGAACGGTCAAAAGGACTGTGGGGGTAGGGGGTAGGTTTAGAGTTTTAAATAGATTAGTCTTGCTGATTTAAGCAAAGCCTGGAAGTAAGGCTTCTTCTTTCCCTAAGAGGTAGAATGGTGGGTGGTAGAGTCTGCCTCTACCTGCAGAAACTCAACAAATCAGATGCTCACTTTACCAGCATAACTTGCAGCTGGAGTAAGGATGGGTGACCCAGGGTGACTGAACCCAAAGACCTGGAAATCTAAGGAAGCTGAAAGGGTGGAGAAACCATTCTGGCACAGCTGTGGCAGCAATGTGCAGGTTCCAGGGCATGGGTTCAAGAGTCCAGGGCAATTTACTTTAATCCAGTGAGGAGTAGTGTTGTTAGATTAAAAGGACCAGTGTTCCCTGACTGTGGCTGCAGAGTCCTCAGAGCGACTGAGGTACCAGCTGCTGCCAATCCCCCCTTTCTCTGCCTGTTTTATAAGCCTTGATCTTCAGGCTCTCTGGTGCTTCTGTGAGTTCCCTGGTATCTTTCTGATAAATTCCTTTTCTGTTCAAATAAGCCAAAATTGGTTTCTGTTGCTGGCTACAAATAATCCTGGTTGACATATCCCTGTTCCATCCTGTGCTTGCTTTAATTAGTGCTTTTGTCTCAATGTGTGGCAATGCCTGGTTTACCTGTGTGTCTCCCAAGTACTCTTGAGGAGAGGGACCACTTAGTTATTGCTCCTCGTCATGCCTCCAGTTTCTAGTCTGGTGCTTAGCACACACTCGGGGTTCAGTGTGCTTCTGCTGAATTTATGAATGAACAAAAAGAGGAAAGAATGCATAACTGGAACTTCTGAGTTCACACTTTTCCTCATAGCATCCTTGCTTTCAAACACAGCCTAGAGGCCGTGTGCAACCATATCCAACCATATCCAACCATGCCAAGTTGGCATTGCCACTCAGGTCGGATGTCCATCTCCTGTGACAGATTGCTTTTCTCTGCTGGTGAAAGCAATGTCCTATCAGGGTTCTACAGCAGAACTTACTACTTTTAGAAAGGGGAAAACATGTCAAAATGAGCCCTCAGTCTCAGCTTAATAAAGGAGACTGAAAATCCATTAACCGTAGGAAACCAAGACACCTGGCACTTATTAATCTTGAGCACGTCATTGCATGGGACTCAGTTTCTTCTGTAAAATGGGGAGACTGAGATCAAGATAGATCAAATTTCTCAATAAGCACATTGTTGACATTATGGGCTGGATAATTCTATGTTCTCGGGGGCTGCCCTGTCCATTGCAGCATATTTAAAAACATCTATGGCTTCTACTCAGTAGACGCCAGTAGTAATTTCCTAATTATGACCAATAATATTCCCAGATATTACCAAATGTCCCCTGTGGCATAATCACCCCTGATAGAGAACCGTCAAATTAGATAATATCTAAGTTATATTAGAAATTCTAAGGTTCAAGAAAGACTTGGCACCTGTCCCCTGCCATGTCTTCAGCACCTAGTGCGGTGTGTGGCATCACAGGATTCATTCAATCTATATTGAATGAATGAGAATACAGATACAGATAGACACCTGCTTTGGTACCAGGAGAATCACACTGATGGTAGTGATAGTCATCACTACCCAAGTGACCATTCCTACTTGGGTAGTGTTTATCAATTCCCTGATCAAAAAGAGCTAAAGCGCTATTTAAAATGGCTCCATCTGTCCACTTTGGCAACAAAATAGTGACTATAATTGTCAGGGAGAGTGCACTTGATTATGATAGCTATCTCAGATCATACACCCAAACAGTTAACTCTGCATTTTATGAAGATGATAAAAAAGGCCGGTTGAGAAGACTGAGTCCAAAGTTTGGAATGAGTCTTGTACACAGGTTATTGTTCAGGTAGCATAAGAATATATATAATGATTATGAATAATAATTTATAATTCCCACATTCTTCATTAGCTTTTGCTGTGTGTGACCAAGAAAGTGGTTTCTTTCCCAATCCATCCAAGACTTCTCTTATGTTTCCTCTTCTACTAGTCTGCTTCTTGGCATCTCATGCATTGCCTGTGTAGATCAATTTGGGGTGTATTGCCATCTTAACAATATGGAGTGCTTTTTCACTTATTTTGGTCTTTTTAAATTTCTTTCAACAATGTCTTATTGTTTTGTACTTCTTTTCATCAATTTGTTCCTAAGTACTTCATTGACACTGTAGTAAATGGAATTGTTTGCTTAATTTTCAGATTGTTGCTGGCATATCCAAATACAATAGATTTTTGTATATTGATCTTATATCTTGCAACCTTGCCAAACTTGTTTATTAGTTCTAGTAATTTTCTAGTGGACTTCTTAAGATTTCTTATAGATAAGATTGTGCCATCTGCAAATAGGGATAGTTTTAGTTCTTCCTTTCCAACATGAATGACTTTTATTTCATATTTCTTAACTAATTTCCCTGGCTAGAGCCTCCTGAATGAAAGAGGTGAGAATGGACATCCTTGTCTTGATTAAGATCTTAGGAGGAAGACATTTAGTCTTTCCCTAGGAAGTGTGAAATTAGTTGTCATTTTTTGGTAGATACCCTTTTTAGTGTGAGGAAGTTCTCTTCCATTCCTACTTTTTTTGAGTGTTTTTATCATAAAGGGGAATAATTTTGTCAAATGGTTTTTCTGTCTATTCAGCTGGTCATGTAGTTTTGTCCTTGGTTCTACTAATGTGGTGTATTACATTAAATGAGTTTCAGATGCTAAAGAAATTTTCTATTTCTGGGATAAATCTCACCAAAGGATTGGTGTACAATACCTTTTTCCATATTGCTTGATTCAATCTGCTAGTATTATTCTTTTTTTTTTTTTTTTTTTTTAAGATTTTTGCATCTATATTCTTAAAGAGACATTAGTCTTATAAGTTCTTTTCTCATGATATCTTTGGTTGTGGTATCAGGGTATAACATGGGCTTCATAAAATGAGTTGGGAACTATTCCTTCCTCTTTTATTTTTCTGGAAGTGTTTGTAAACAAATGGCATTCTTTTAAAAATGTTTGGTAGAATTCATCAGTGTAGGCATCTGATCTGGAGCTTCTTTTTTTATTTTCTGTAAACATATACACGTGTTTATTTGGTTTCCACTTTTTGCCTTCACAAAATTTAAAAGGCTTAAAATTTAGTAACAATAACAATGTTTAAGATAAGGACTGGAAACAAAAACCTCGTAAAGAATGAAGGAAGATAAATACATTTAGAAAACAAATCAGACAATTGCTGCAATGAAATATTGAGCAATAATGATAATAATTATGCAAAAAAGTAACATTGATATTGTCAGATAAGAGTGTGTCTATCACAGAATGCTTTCACTGTGAGGTTCAGTATGGAGTCATCAGTTAACTTCTTTTTTTTTTTCCCAAAGTTTCAAAAAATAGACAACTAATATTTATAAATAAAAACAAAAGATAATTTTCTTTTCTTTGTGGGAAGTTTTGTGGTTGTTAATTCAGTCTCTTTACTTGTTACAGGCCTATGCAGAATTTTTTTCCTTGAGTCCAGCCTGCTCTTATAAATGCAGTTTTATCGGAACACAGCTATACTCATTCATTTACAGATTATTTGTGGCTGCAAAGTTGGACAGCTGGGTCAAATACTTGATGGAATATAAAGTATAAAATATTTTCTATGTGGCCCTTAACAGAAAATCTGGCTGACCCCTCTTATAGTGCATGAGCTTTACTAGGATTTCATACATTGTACAATAGCAAATATGCTTATATTTAATGAGCATCTTATGAATTGAGCAATGTGAAGTTGCCATTAGTATAGGGCAAAAAAGGTTAAATATTGACACATACATATAGTCAAACTAATATAATCTACCAAGCATCTGAGGATGAATAAAATAGAGGCTGTGCCCTCAGGAAACTCCTGGGGCAGTAGGGGTGTCAGACACTCACACACACTCATATACTCACTTAAGGCCAAAGAATGACACTCTTGCTATTACAGAGGCAGGAACCCAGTATTGCAGGAACACAGAGCAGTGTGAGCAAGTCTCACCAGTAAGGATGAAAGAAAGGGCTGGACACTGGAGAGGCCTCTGAAGAGGTAGGTCTGCTCCTGGCTGCTGTACCCTTGAGTTGTACCTCATAGAACATGCACAATTTCATCAGGTAAAAAGAGGCATTTTCCAGAGTTTTCCTTGGGTGGGAGTTTTGTGTGGACTTGACATTGAACCATAAGAAACATAGTGAATCTCTTATCTTCAAACAATGTTGTTGCAGACAATTCAGTATTGGAAAATAGTTGCTTGAGAATGACAGGATATTAAAGATCAAATGAGTCTGGCCACCTGATTTTTTAGAAGAAGGATGGAGGTGAAGTGGTTTTCCCAAGGTCACACAGGTGTTGACTGTTTATTTTATTGTCTGGACTAAAACCTGATCTTCTGGTCATCAACTCAAGGCTATAACAATAACCTGTGTACAATCTCCAAAGGAGATTGAGTAGCTTGTTTACACTGCATGACTAACACCTGCGGGAGCTGGGATGAACAAGCAGGTGTGTCCTGGTCCTCTTGGAAGCCTGTGCTCTTTCTGCTGAACACGGCTAAGGAAAGACAGGGACAGGAGATGTGTTTTAGGAGGGCATGTAGAGTCAGTTCCCCAGGTTTCCAAAGACAGCATCTTGTTCCAAATGGATGGTCAGGGAAGGCGTGAACCATAAGTAGTGTTCAGAAAACACAGGCATCAACTTGAGCACTTCACATCCACACAGGGTCTCTGAGGCCACTTGGTGGATAGATCCTTCCTCTGCTGTGTTGCAGCCAACAACTGGCTGTGCAGGAGCTTGAAGTTCAGTCTTTCCTCTCTTTGTCTGGCTATCTTACGAGGGCTCAGGCAGGGTTTCAGGTACTCAAGGTCTGAATTTAGAAAGTGTTGACCACAGGTGAAGTTTTGCCTTGGTTGATGACAACATTGTGTTTCTCAGGGACATCTCAATTGTCCACCCTGTAGCTCAGTGATTTTCAACCAGTGTGCCATGAGAGGATCTTACGTGTGCTGCAATTTTTTTTTAAAGATCATTAATTATTTTCAAAAGACGTTCAAAGCACAGTAAGTATATTCTTTTTTTAACTTTTCTCTTCTTTTTTTTTGATCAACATAATTTAAGTGTGCTGTGGACTATGGGTTCAAGTGTGAGATAGAAAAGCTTGAATAACACTGTTTTAGCTGCTCCTTCCCAGCTGAGCAAGGGTCCTGTCTGGGCAGGGTGTGGTTAGATTTGGATCATCTACTGAAATCTTCATTTGTGCTTTTCACTCCTAGTCCCTTATCTCACTGAATTCTATTGATTTTCAGGTACACCACTATTTCGTGTTTCACTTAGAAAAAACAAAACATACTAGCAAGTAACCTGAGAAACAGTGCTTCTCATCATCTAGAATTTTAATTTTATGTTCATGAAAAGAACTTGTCAGCCATTAGGCCTAGAGTTAAACACATATCACTCAAGTGGATACAATAAAAATGAAAATTTAAGCAAATAATTCTTTAGGGTAGTCTTGAAATCTCTTCATGTTCAATGACTTGCAAGTGTCACTTTTGAACTCAGAGCCATCTGTGGTCACTGGTGTCTGTGTACATGACACAGTATCAGTCTTTGTACTCTGTGGAGTGTTAGTGATGTGGCTTTTCTCAGCAGGATCCTTCATGGTTGTCTCTGAGATTTTTCTTTCAGTCCTCATACACCCCTTGTACAAGTTTTGATATTGTCATAGTTTTCAGCTGTATCAGCATGTGACAATGAAAGGTTTTCAGATAACAACTAAGACTCACCTCCCTTTCTTAGAAGGTCCCTCAACTGAACAGTCAATGCGTCTCAGGGTGTCAGGTGTTCCGCCATGCCTTTGGGAGTGACAACCAATTTTGAACATGCACGGGAAATAATAACTATGTCCTAACTGCCAATGACTGACAGCTATTATAAGATGCCATCAATATTGAAATGCATCATAATATCAAAAATATACTTCTTAGGATGGATAAAAGAAGATGCTTTCCAAGAAGGTAGCGTGTCTTTGTCTGGAAGATAAATTGCTCTCCTGACTTTTACTTCTGAAACCCAAGTTTATTGAGGAAATAATGCTAGGTGGGCCTTCAAAAAGTGAGAATGAGGGAGACAAATTCTTTTGGGGGGATGGAGTAGAAATGAGAAGGGCAGAGAGAAGAGTGAATCTCAAGTCCAGGAAGTGAGCGGGTTCCAGGAGAGGCTGGAATCTGTGGTTGGCTCCCTCAGAAGGCCTTGGGTGTTGAGAGTTCAGGGTTGGTCATGTGTATTGGTGGGGCACACTTAGGCACTGGACTTCCAGCCCCCTCTGGGACTCCCATGGCCAAGCAAGACCCCTCAGTAACAGAGCTGCCTGACTCCAAGCTAAGTGGCTTAAACCACCCATATATTCTGTACTTTCTAAGAACATTGGTGTCCTTTCTAATCCTTGGGAGTCAGTGAAGCTCTGATACTGACTAGGGTTTAATTTCCTGCCTGACCAATGGAATGAGGCTCAGATTAAAATTTGATCTAGAGAAAATAAAGTACTATGATGGTTTTGTCCACTTAGTTTATAGAATAACAGCTAAATTCATATCTGTTACATGTCTTTTACACATATTTAAAAACTTTATTAAAAAATTGAAAACCTGCTGTGAGTGGAAATAAACCCTTGATCCTAGCCCATTTCCCCAGAACTTTTCTGTGTGGCTTCACTGGGCTTTATCCAGTGTTTGGCAATGTGACACTATAAGCATTGGGGCTAGATACATCTTGCACACTACCAATTGTTTTGCAAATTGTTTGACCCACTCTCTGTCAGTGGAGTCCCCTCTGTCACTATGACAGCTTCAAATTTTCCCCATATTTCCAAATGGTCCCTATTATGGGGGTGCCACCACTGAGGTACCACCGGGCTATAGCTGGTGGCTTTGCTGAGTGACATGAGCAACTCACTTAAATGCTCTCGGCTCACATTTCATTCAGCATTGTCACTGTGATAGTTTAAAGATAAATTCTTAACAGAAGCAGCAAGAAAGAGTATAAAACAAAGAAACAATCCCCCAAACAGCCAACTGCATAAAAACATCATACTCTCTGAGAGTAATCATGGGAGAAATCAGATATGTGTTATTATTAGTGTTGCAATGGCTATTCTTAGAATTACTAAAAATGCAAGAAATTCTAAACAAGTGCTACTTATCTGGTTTCTGCTCAACATAATCAGAAGAACGAAAGAAAACCATAATCATCATAATAATGATTTAATTTCAGACAAGTGATCATGAGAAAACTACTACTTTTGGTGAGGAGAAAAGGAAAGGAATGAAAGTTTTACTTGCGTAGCATTTTCTGTATGCTGAGTACTATAATAAATCCACTACATGCTTCTCCCATTTCATCTTCCCTGCAGTACTGAGATTGGTGTTTTCATTTCACAGATGAAGAAACTGAGGCTTAAGGAGGTTTCCACTTGCCTAAGGTCATACATAACACTAGGAAAGGGTAGAGGCCAAAGTAAGGTTCAGAGATGTACAATTTTTCATCACAAAACTCTCTGCAGGTCAAACTGAGGAGCGTGTGTATTAAAAGGAGCTTTAAAGGCAGCCTCATTGGAAGGAAAATTCAAGTCATGACTGAGGGCCAGTCAAGGTGTTGCTGAGGAGATGCCGATGAGCCTGGAAGGTCAGGTGAGATGGAAACAGGAGAGCCTGCCTGGAGGTCAGATGCCAGGAGGGCTGAGCTCAGGATGGAGCTCGGGAGTGGGTCATAAGGAGGTGTTCATGCTGAGCCTGTGTGTGTGTGTGTGTGTGTGTGTTTCTGTGAACACATATGCACAAGCATCCCTGCCTCCACCTCTCCTGAGTCCCTTTTTTGCCTGGCCTGGATGCAGTAATGAAAATGGAGATTAAAAAGAACCATGCAGTGTTGATGGATGATCGACTGTGTTCCCCATGTTCTGTGTGCCGCTAATGTAGAATTCTGCAATAATCAGAATTCTGTGTGGGCTCTTCTCACAGGCACTTTGAAAGCTTATGCTTCTTAGATTCTCTTCTAGAATGAACCTGAGAGAGCCATTTCATTCCAGCCCTATCAGATTAGCCATTTCCTCCCATTTGCTCAGCCTGAATACAGCCAGTTAGTAGGACATGGAAGCTGCTCTGTTCTGGTTACTGGATAGTTGCAGCTTCGTCCCTGGGACAGCCTATGTCAGGTCTCTCTGCCCTTCCAAGGTATCTGCTGATGTTGCCTTTTTGAAAGGAATAGTCTCCCCTGTTCAGGGAACTTCCACTTTCTGAGCCAGTAACCCTGTTTCCTGTGCTCCAGCCACACTGATCACGCTTCAGTTGTCTAGACGTGCCAGGTTCTCTCAGCCTCCTTCTCCACAGCCTCTATGCTGGCTGACTTGTCCTTCAGATTCTGACCAAGGCACCACTTTTCTCAAGAAAGACTTCATGACGCAGGCTGAGTAAGGATCCATATAGATGCTCTTGTATCATTTTCTAGCCAACTTTTATCCTGGTCCTCATCATCCTGAAATGGTAATTGTGGGTGTTCGGTCCCCTGTGAGTTGACTTTGTTAGTGGTTAACATTAATAGATTCCAGGAACTCTATTTTTTTTTTTTCAATCTGAAGTGGGTCTCATTTCCAACCATGCAGATAGCCAGTTAGTTATTGACAGTATTGATACTCCTTACTTAAATATAGGGAGAATTCCTAAAACCTCTTATGGGAAGATCTAACTACACTTAAGTGAAATGAATGGTGCCACCTGGTGTAGTTCAAAGAAACTAGAAAACCCTCCTCTTTTAAAGAACAGTGTGCTTCTTGATGTTAGATCTTCTACTTTTCTGGGTTATAGGAAATTTGCCTTCTGTCAAAATTATATGCATTCCTGGGAGGGTTAACCAAGTCATTTGGTATGAGTTAGTTTTTCTCAGAAATCCCAAAACAGGTTGACTAGAGGGATTGCCAGAGAAGTTAAAAAAAAAATACAAGTTCCTGGTCCTTAACTGTGGGAAATATGATTTAGTTGGGCTCCTGGATAAATGGGTCATTAGCATACTCAGCCAAACTTTTAAAGGGAAGGTGTACCTCTTGTAGCATCTCAATCTGTGATGGCAATTTATAGAATGAGATTTAGTTACAGAATCCAGTTTGTCACTGATGTACAACTTAACCTCTCCCAAGGAAAGCTATGGATTGTCTCAATCCACTTTCATTCCTGCTCCCTTTCAAAATGCAGTTTTCCCTGGAACTATATAAACTGCATCTCCAAGAGAAGGTTTCAAACTAACAGGTGCATGTGAAATTGAAATTCAGCACTGAGTTAAGTAAGGAGGGAGGTACCCTTTTTGCTGGTGTAACCCATAGCCTGGTGACTTGACCTCACAGACTGCAGATTCCTAGTTTGGCAGGCAGCTTCCATGTTATAGTGGGAGCAGAGTTTCTTTTGGGGCTCAGTTCCACTGTGTTACTTTGGGAGTTCTCCTAGAAGCTCAGTCTCAAAGCTGTTTTTTCAGTCTTCACAATGATTTTATTTATTTATTTATTTATTTATTTATTTATTTATTTATTTATTTATTTTTTGAGACAGAACCTCAAGCTGTCACCCTGGATAGAGGGCCGTGGCATCACAGCTCACAGCAACCTCCAATTCCTGGGCTCAAGCGAGTCTCCTGCCTCTGCCTCCCAAGTAGCTGGGACTACAGGCACCTGCCACAACGCCCGGCCATTTTTTGGTTGC
>CAUYRH010148430.1:0-30099 GCA_963574655.1 Perodicticus potto | reverse complement strand
TTGCCTCCCTGAACTTTCCATTTGTAAATTCCAAGGAACCCTAAACATGCCCATTGAAAACAGACCTCACTATCCAATGTACTCAGCCCTACTATGAAGCTAATCTATAGCTTTCGTATGAAGGTTAAAACCCAGTTATAGCACAAGAAAAGGGGAAAGGGGCAAGGGAGGGGCGGGGAGGGGGGAGGATGGGTGGAGGGAGGGTGATTGGTGGGATCACACTTACGGTGCATCTTATAAGGGTACAAGTGAAAATTACTAACGGTAGAATATAAACGTCTTCATATAGTGATTAAAAGGCCATGTAGGCTATGTTAAATAATTCAATGAAAATATTTCAGATTGTATATAAAGTCAGCACATTGTGCCCCATGATTGCACCAATGTACACTATTATGATTTAATAAAAATTAAAAAAAAAAAAAACCATGTGGGAGACTTCCTACATGGGTCTTCCTCTTCTAGAAGCTCTGGTGCTTTTTACTCCTGCATTCCTTTCTGTCTAATAAAATCCTATCTTATCACCAAAAAAAAAAAGGAAAACAGACCTCACACTTTCCACACTTCCACCCCACCCTGCCTGCTCCCCTTTCGGTGCTCTCTGTGTCTGTGAGCAGGTACTGAGTTCCCTGCCTCAGA
Organism: Perodicticus potto; assembly: GCA_963574655.1. Taxonomy (NCBI): domain Eukaryota; kingdom Metazoa; phylum Chordata; class Mammalia; order Primates; family Lorisidae; genus Perodicticus; species Perodicticus potto. The sequence goes on along the minus strand of CAUYRH010148430.1, from coordinate 29,460 downwards.
CAGAAGGGTTCATCCTTGACCTCTTCTGCCTTCCACTTCACATCAACAAGGCTTCTACATTGCCATTGCTTAAATACCTTCTGAAATCTATCTACTTCTCCCTGGTCTAACCTACCCTCATGTCTGGCTGGCAAAATTACAATGGTCCCCCCCTTTTTTTTTAGCTTCTCTCCAGTTTCCCACAGCAGCCAGAGTGATCTCACTGTTACGGCAATCAACAGAGTCTTTAATGTGGGTGCATCTTCCTTCCCCCGCCTCCTCTCTGCCACGTTCATCCTGAGCCGTGAGCCCCACTGGTCTGCTTTCACTTCTTCAAAGGATCATTCTCCTTGTGCTGCAGAGTTTTTTGTACATACTTTCCAAAGTACAGGAGGCTTTCTCTCTTTTTATTTTTTATTTTACCCTGTCCTGCAGATGGACGAGCTCAATGCCAATTCCTTAGGGAAGTGCCCTCAACTCTCCCATCTAGGTCAAGTTTCTCCATGACACATCTGTAAAGCAACTTGTTCCTTTGCTTCAAAGTACATGATCAGGATTTTCATAATATTTGTTCGAGTATGATTTTTTAGCTGAAAATTTATCTTCTTCATCAGACTGTAAAGTCCGTTGTATTGGATGAATATTCACTGAGATAGATGTACAGAAGCCATTTTTACAGTGAGTGTTGTACACAGTGTTGACTTTGAGATGAGCTCAAAAACCTACTCACTGTTTTAAACTGCAGTGAGTCAGCAGTGCGAAATGACCATAATTGAGGTATGGCACTGTGGTCACTGGGCAAGCTGGACTTTCTTTTTTCTTTCAGTGCTCAAAGCTCACTCTTATATTTACTGCTCTGTTGAAGACAAGGAAGTGTGTTTCCCCCTGAAGCTCTGTCAACCAGACATGCACAGTGAATACTGGCAGGACAGAGACTTTAGGGACGGTGGTACTGGGAGAGGAGGTCCTTTGCTTCTAGCTCCAGGTCTTTGGTTGTGATGCCAAATTGCTAAAATCCCTGCTTTTCAAGCTTTTGCAAGCACCCAGATCAACAGGAGGGCTTGTTAAAACTCAGGATTCTGTGGCTTACCCCCAGAGTTTCTGATTCAGTAGTTGGGGGGTGCTGAGAATTTGAATTTCTAACAAGTTCCCAGGCGATACTAAGGGTGCTGGTGTGGGGCCGCACTTGGAGAACCACTGTGCTGGGTCACTCTGCTAATTCTCCTTGCTGAGCAAGGCCTCCCAGGCCAGCTTGTGTTAGTGGCTCTCACTGTAAAGTTTGCGCACTCACAGAGGTGGACACTGGGTAGGGCAGAGTGTGATTCTGTGATGACTTCATTGTCACAGAGTTTTGAATGATGTTCATTATTGTACTGAATCAGCTCCTCCGTTGCATGTTCCATATAATTAAACCTGTTATTGCTCACTGCATTTCCTGGTGATTCGAGAAGTACAGTATGTAAGTAGAGTGTGTAAGAAAAGAAAAAACCCAGGTGATCTTCTGTTTGGGCCGGACAGCAGATGAGTGATGTGACAGCATCTCTCGGCAGGCGCAGGCCACCCCTGGTGGCTCCAGGAAACTCACGCAGAGACAGCCCAGCCTCAGGGAGTGAGACCTGGGGGAAAGCTGAGAGATGAGCTCAGGTCCAAGCAGCCCCTCGCGGGTGAAATGAGGGGACTTTGAGTCTGGATGTCAAAAGACTTGAGAGAACACGAAATCTGAGGATGACAGTGCGATAGTGTGCACAGACCATTGGCTGAAGAATGCTTTGAAGAAGACCCGGGACTTCAGTTCTGCTTTGCCAATTTACTCAACATCTCTAGACTTTAATTACTTCACCCATAAAAATGGGGTTAGCCTAGATCAAGAGTCAGCAAATTTCTTCTGTACAGGAGTAGATGGTAAGTATTTCAGAATTCTGGGCCATATCATCTCTGAGGGAACGAATGAGCTCTGCCATTATAGTGTGACAACAGCCAAAGATACTATGTAAATGAATGGGTACAGCTACATCCCAATAAAACTTTATTTACAAATACAGGTGGTGGACAGAACTTGGTTTAGGGGGACTGGATGATTAATGTTTGAACTTGTTTTCTGATCATAGACTCCTAGAACAAAAAATACAGCATGCATGCTTTAATGGATGTATACTCATTTATAAATAATACGCACCATAAGGTTCTAATGTATTAGGCACATTATAAAAATATCACTAAAATAGAAGTTTAAAAGAAATACGATAAAATAAATAAACAGGTGATCTAATATTTTTTGTGTAGTCTAATAGATCTTCTTGTATATTCCCTTGAGACTTTGGATGCCACTCATATGTAGTTTTGAGGGCTCTTTGATGTTTTAATGTCCTCTTGTTATATGTGGCAAACCACCCAGGATGTACATCTGCCAGCTGATTTTTGGCTGAATCAACAGAGAGTTAATTCTGGATGATCTGTATTAACAGAGGAGATGCAGGCAATTAAAAATATAAGAGACTGTTAATGTGAGTTTGGAACACAGCAAGTTTCAAATCTCAGAGGCTGAAAGCTCCTCTGGGCTGGCCACTCAGCTGAGTTGTGGCTGTGGTGGGGAAAGTCAGTTTGAATAGCTGTGGATAATTGCCTGTTCATCTGAATAAAAGTGGTCATGAACTTTTAGTTGTAAAAAGAACCTATGAAATCTGTTCATTCATTCTCATGAACTTGTTTCAGGTCTTTGCTAGTTAGAGGCAAAGTTGGGCTTGAAACTCAGGACTTTAAGCATTCTCACCTAAGTCCTCTATAGGAATTTTTTTTGTTTGCATTTCTTCAGTGCCTTTCATTTGAGAACACCTCCTTTTTCAGATCATTATGAAATTGTGTTGTACAGCAAAAGGTGTTCATCTCCACGTGTAGGTAAACAATTAGCTGAGTGTATAGTCCAAACACATGAGCCTTCCTGGAACTGGAGGTAAAATATGTGTTTTGTGGTTTATTTTCTAGTATCTCTACTTTCCCTTAAACCTGGAGCAAAGGGGTATCTGGGACCAGAAGAAAAAGCATCACTGAATCTTCAGGATGTTCTAAGAGGACACCCGCTTGTCAACCAGCAGCAAATATGATGGTGTTTGCAAAGGGAGAGGAATGGATACTGCATTCAATATTTCCTTGTGTTTTTGTGCAAATGCTTCTATGAATTCTCCTCTTTGAAGCAAAAGGAACAGGGAGTCATTGCATGTGGGTCAAGTTCATTAACGGTCTTCCAAGGCTACCCATCCCACTGCTGCTATTTCGAGACACTTGAGAAAGTTGGAAATTTAGTGTGTGGTGAAGCATTTGGCTTCAGAGTAATGCAGGGCCCTAAGTGGGGCCAGTGTCTGGGTTCCCATCCTCCCCATGGGTGCAAAGAGGATTTTAAATATGGCAACTGAGACAGACACTAAAGGATGCTGAGAGAGTTTATGAGTTTTGTGTAGGGATGGAGGCAGCATTGTAGTAATTCAATAGGCAGTGGGCTCTGCCAAGGGCTTGACAAGTGGGTCGTGGGCTGTGAATGGCCAGGACGGCTGTGGTGTGCCTGGGTGGTGAGAAAGTGGTCTGGCCCACTCCCTGGCCAGTGAGTTCAGCTTGTACCCATGGAGCTGGTGTCCTGATTGTACTGGCATTTCTGTACACATCCATGTGCCAGTCTCCTCCATTTTGGATGTGCTTCTGGGCATTACCCTTTCAGAAAGGCTTTGGGGTGGAAGTCCCCAAGGGTCTGTTCCCTTCCTCTAAGTTAACATTTCCATGGTAAGAAGTACAAAAATTTTCTGTGTGGGTGGATGCCAGAAGGGCTTGTCTGTCTTCTCTCTCCACCTCCTAAAAGCTCCCCCAGCACTCTCTTGTGAACAAGGATAAACATTCCCTCTCTGCAAGGCCTTTTGGCACAAAAACCACCTGTGCTGTCTGCCCCCACTGTCTATCTCATTGGTTCTGTCTTTGCAAAGCTCATTGTAGCAGTAACTAGCCAGCCAAACACGTGACACTCCACTGAAAGGTTAAGTTTGAAAACTGCCCATCTCTCACTCCCTTTCTTTTATATCGTCTAGAGATTTTTTTTTTTTTTCACTCACTGGTTCTTTCACACATCTCTGTGGCTAGTTTTTGCTTTGAGTGCAAATTCGAGTATTTGTCTCCTCTGTCTTCCGTTCTAAATCCCTCAAGAAATATTCAGTTTTTAAACTTCACCCAGAAGTAGTGATTCGGGATGCATGTGAAAAAAGAGAAAAAAGGAGGAATAATCAGAAGATTCCTTACAAGGGCAGAATCTGATTAGGTACAGTTCTGCCCTTAATTTCCCTTGAAAAGGCTAAATCGTCGAATAAATTCTAAGCTTTTTCACCCTTTCTTGTTTTTTCTTTAACATCTAGACTAAAATTTCTCCTTGCTTTCATAATTGAATATGAATTTCTGCCTGAGGAAAATCAGAGCTGACAAAATTGTCTCAAATGGCATGAGAATCTGGTTCTCTGCAATTTTCCAAATGTATAATTTAGTAGGGGAAATGCATCCGAAGGAGTCCCACGTCCTCTTAGAAGAGTGTGGCTTTGTGTGTTCAGGGCTGGTAAAAGGGTGCCCAGATTTGAATCTTGATGGTGTCAGAGGTAAACATTTTCCTGCAGCCAAACTAAAGAAGCTTTCTGGGCTGGGGGCAGGGTATGATTTTCTAGGAAGTACCCAACAAAGAGCTGACAGCATTTTCCAGGACAGAAAGTAAATAGAGGTTTTGTGTTGGTCTTTGAATACAGAACTGGTAAAAGCCCCAAACAGAAAAACAAAAATCTCCCAGATGTAGGTTCTAATAAAAGAAATCATGTTATCTACCGCCATCCAAAAAAGAAAAAACAAAAAACCCAAGGAGAGTAAACAGCACCTTCATTGCTCTTCAAATGCTTCATTGCACACCTGAGTTGGTTGGTTGAGTTTCCTCTTCGGGTCTGAGGGGCATTGTTCCCATTCTCAGGGGATGACCTGAGACCCACAGGGTAATTGGGGGAATTGTCTGCTCCTGAATGGAAGCCTTCCTGTCCATGAAAGTTGCCCAAAAGCTAATCACAGGTGATGTATGGGGACCACATTCCTTCCAAATGCACCTTTCTTTTTAAGAGAGTATTTGTACCTTGTTGGAAAAGAATGCCACCTCCTCCCCCACTCCTCGGCCATTGTCTAAGGCTCAAAGAAACTCTTCATCTCTTCATGTCCTCAACCAGACTGAAGGGGACTTGTCACCTTTCTGTGCACAGATGAATTTTTGTCATATTCAGTCAAGGACCTCAGGTATAACTTGACATCTTTCAAAACAGAGGTGCAACTTGGACACTTAATTCTTACATTTAATGTCATAGAGGATGTGGCTAACTGGCCAGGGGCCTCACTCACCTTTTCTGTTTCAGGTTTATCATTGATCTGATGAGATTCCTTTCTTTTTGGAAGGAGTCCACTTCTATCGTGTTATGTGAATCCCTGAGCAGGAGGTACACTATATCGCTTATGCTTTTTCAAGGTCTTAGGCATTGCTGCCAGCAGAAGCCCCACATCTTCTAGGTCTGTTCAAGTGCACCCTCCTCTATAGTAGGTTTGGAAAACCACTTGCATGATCCGAGGTCTGTAATTCTTGCTTCAGTTGTCCTATTTTTTCTTAAGCACCTTTCCTCTCCTCTAATAGACTCTAGGATCTTGGAATGCCAAGGTCAAGGCTTTTCATGTTTTCTTGGACTCAGCCCTTCCTATCTGCATTCTAGATAAGAGAATAGTACATAATCAGTGCTTAGGAACAACTTATATTTACAAAATACCTTACCTGTTACAAAGTGCTTACACAGGACATCCTCCTACCTAATAATACAAGTTGAATTGAAATTAACTGAAGCACACCTGTAATCCCAGCACTTTGGGAGGCCGAAGTGGGTGGATCATCTGAGCTCAATTCCAGACCAGCCTGAGCAAGAGCGAGACCCCAACTCTAAAAAATAGCTGGATGCTGTGGCAGGCGCCTGCAGTCCCAGCTACTTGAGGGGCTGATGCAAGAGAATCACTGGAGCTCAAATTTTGAGGTTGCTATGAGTTGTGACATCACAGCACTCTACTGAGGGTGACATAGTGAGACTCTTGCCTCAAAAAAAGAAGAAAAGAAATTAACTGGAGTAACGAAATTGAGCAGTCTCATTAGTGGGTAGAGGCCTAGGCACAAGAGGAGAAAAAGAAATGGGACTAGGGAAGGTGAGATAAATGTGATTAAAGCAGCAAAAGGAGGGGCAGAACCCTAATAGCTATTTCTGGGCCCTTTGGGCTCTATCCACTCCAGGTGGATTTGTTCTCAGTTCCATAGAAAGCGCCTTAAAGGCACAGAATAGCTTCTGCAAACCTGGAAAAACGGATTGCAGAAGAGAGCTTCCTCTTCTCTCTCTTTTTTTTTTTTTTGAGAACAATACTACCAGGAAGAACTCACATCATGGTTACAACCTCATGGTTCGCCATAGCTGTTGTTTTTCTTCTGCTGCTGGGAGAGTGAGCAGGAGCGGGGTTCAGCTAAGCCACATGAAAGGGAAGAGACTTTCCTTTCCCCTCAGGAGACACAGGAGGGGCAGCAGAGCAAGAGAGGACTGGAAAGTCCCCGGCGTCCTTGAGGTCCAAACACATTAGGAAGCCCTGGACCAGGAGCTGGAGCAGAAAGAACTTTCTTACCTCAAGTGAAGGAAAACCAGACTTCGGTTCAGTAATGATTAGTTAAGGAGTGCAAGGTAATTTTCTTCTGATTAAATTTTTATAGATCTTCCTAAATCCACTCTGAATCACAGTTTGAGCCCCTAACAATATGTTTTGTTATTTTAATAAGTTATATTTTAATATTAAACATGGAAATATGTGTTTTATATTTCTATAGGAAAAGAGTAATTAAATGGGCCTTTTTCTTCGTTTTGTTTTGGTTTTTTGGCCCAGCACAGGGAACTTTATTGTTGGTACATGACAAGGTAGGTCTCCCTAGGCCACTCCTGTTCTTCCAGGGGTCTTGTGTGGAAACTTGTTAATGGGAGAGTCTCAGTGAGGTGGGGAACTGAGAAGGCAGGGACACCCCAGTCTTCCTTTTGTGCTCTGGCTGGGGCTAGTGGTCTGAGGGCTCTTATTCCTTGGAGGCCATGTGGGCCATAAATTCCAACACCCTGTTGCTATAGCCAAATTCATTGCTATACCAAGCGACGAACTTGGCAAAGTGGTCATTGAAGGCGATGACAGCCCCAGCATCAAAGATGGAAGAACAGGAGTCACTGTTGAAGTCGAAGGAGACGATCTGGTGCTTATTGAGGCCCAGGATGCCTTGAGGGGGACCTGTGACACCTGCTTCACCACCTTCTTGATGTCATTGTATTTGGTGGACTTCTGCAGTTGGCAGGTGAGATCCATGACTGACACGTTGGCAGTGGGGACGCCGAAGGTCATGCCAGTGAGCTTCCCGTTCAGCTCAGGGACGACCCTGCCCACAACCAACCAGTCAAGGCAGGGATGATGTTCTGGAGAGCTCTGCAGCCATCAATCTGGAACTTCCCAGAGGGGCCATTCACAGTCTTCTGGGTAGTGGTGATAGCATGGACTGTGGTCATGGGTCCCTCCATGATGCCAAACTTGTTATTGATGACCTCGGCCAGGGGGACTAAGGAGTTGGTGGTGAAGGAGGCATTGCTGACAATGGTGAAGTTGTTTTTGTACTTCTCAGGGTTCACACCCATCATGAACATGGCGATGTAAGCAGAGGGGGCAGAGATGATAACTCTGTGGCACCCCTTTCTAGGTGAGCCCTAGCCTTCTCCATGGTGGCAAAGGGGCCAGTGCCCCAAATATAATCAGCATCCACTTCACCCCTATTTTATTTGGGTGCAATCTCACTCCTGGAAGATGGTTATGGGATGTCCATTGGTGACAAGCTTCCTGTTGTCAGCCTTGAGCATGCCATGGGTGGACTCACATTGGAACACATAGACCACGTAGTTGAGGTCAATGAAGGGCTCACTGGTGGTGATAATATCCCCTTTGCCAGAGTTCAAAGCAGCCCTGGTGACCAGGTGCTCAATACACCCAAAGCTGCTTATTCCAGCTTTCATGTTCACCGTGTCGTCTCTAGGACGTGGCTGGTGCTGAGCAAGAAGATGATCCGTCTCTTTCAAGGAAGGATCAGAGAGCCAAAGAGATATTTCTTATCTCTGCTTCTCTCTTCTTTCTACGGTTGAAGAGTTTCACTGATTAATCGACTTACCACAAACCAGATGCCACATTGCTGAGTAGGGTTCTCAGGAAGAAGCAGGCACACTACTTTTGCCCAAAGCAAACTTGAGATGACACAAATGTGTCATCACCGCACATCCAAGGCCGCTTTCTCCACAGGGTCTACCTTATGCATTTAAAGTATATAACATTAAAAGGCAGGAACTATGCTGTTTACTTTCTCCACCCTTCTGTTACAGAATTTGGAGGAGAGATGTTATAGATACTATTTGACCATAGTGATAAACTGATAAAGAGCGCGGTGTCTCACCACCCGCAATCCCAGCACTGTGCGAAGCCAAGGCCAGAGGATTGCTTGAGATCTGGAGTTCAAGACTAGCCTGAACAAGAGCGAGACCTTGTCTGTCTTTACAAAAAATAGGAAAAAATGGCCAGGTGTGGTGTTATACACCTGTAGTTGTAGCTACTCTCTGGGAGGCTGAGCTGGGAGGATAGATGGAGCCCAGGAGTTGGAGGTTGCAGTGAGCTGTGGTGATGCCACTGAACTCTAACCCAGGGAACAGAGTGGGGAACCTGTCTCAAAAAAAAAAAAAAAATTCCTAGCCATTTCCTCCAAGGCATCTGGCTCCTCCTAAGCTAAGCCAGCTGAGGATGTTGTCTCTCTTTCTCCACACACATCCTAAGAGCAGGGATCATTCCTGAAATATTTAACAGGGAGGCCAGCTCTAGCACTCACGAATTAAAATGGGCACGCTCATGGGAGAGCTAGCACAGGGTCTGGAAGATTCTAGCCATGCTGGGGACCCGTTACTCTCTTAGGTGCTGACTTATAGAAAAGGTTTTAGAAGTGGACCTGGGAGTGGCGACTGGGGGGCATTTCAGAGTCTCCGCCTATACTGTGAACGTTTGAGACTGTTAGTGTATTCTGACCAAATGTCAGCCCTGAGAGCATCTTCAGTTTGGGGGCTGGGGAGGCTTTGGGCTACATGATTAAATGTCCACTGTGTGCCAAAAACTGAGCTGGGCACAGGGGGTATAAGATGAAAGAGCCCATCTCAGCCCTTTCACCAGTGGAATTGATCTTTTTTTCCTTAACACAGCTGACTCTGGCTCATCCCTCAGTTCTATCCCTGTACCTGATTTATTTCTTATACAGAAAACACCCACCACAATGTGTGATTTAAATACACCCATTTGTGTGTGGATGTGTGGGAATGCAGGTGCTTATTCTTAGACTCCCTGGTAGATAAAAGTTCCTATTAAGGGTCCTGGAACTTTGTAAGCAAGGAATAGTTATGGAACAAATGAATTGGTGGTCACAAAGTGATTATCCGATTCTGGAAAACCACCCCCAAATTAGAATCGATTCTGTGGAAGACATTGTGTACATGAGAAATGTAACATAAAATGCTGGGTTGAACCCTGTTTGGGGTAGGTGGAGATATATTGGTTTCTGGGCCACCGCAGATGACTTTCCCGGTAGAGGGACTTTGGTAGCACTTGAGACAAAGACAGAGTGTGTGAGCCTACTCTGAATCCTCAGATAAACAACACTACTAGACTGCTGATGAGTTAAGAGATTAAGCTATTCCAAGTCCCTGTGTACGGCCAGCTGCATGAATGACCCCGACCTTGGGGAACCCACCTAAGGCATGGAGGAAATGACACCTTTAAGTCTCAGCAAAGATCCCTTCTGGATCACCCCAAGTTATGAGAGATTTTTTTGTTTGCTTTCCCTAATTTATTTTTGACTTATTTCACCCATCCTTGCGAACAAGACAAAAATAGCCTTTTGACATTTTCCCTCCCCTTTATTAACTGTGTAGGTCCCAAAGGTCTCAAAGGAAAACAAGGAGAGATATGGGGGAACGACCGAGAAGGAGCCGTGAGGGAGTTCAGACTCCTCTGTCTGGTCTCAGGAGTGGAGGAAGTGGGGAGGCTTATGCTCAGAGAGGGTCTGGTCTCCAGGGTCCTGTCTCTCTCTCTGCTCCCCACCAGCCACCCTCTGGCCTGCTCCTACCCTACTCCCCAAGCCCGATCCTCCAGCCCCACCCTTCCTTTCCGTTGCCCTGGAGGGGAGGACATGAGTCAGCACTAAGACTTGAAAGTGTGAGCTGCCTCTGAGTCCTCAGAATGTAATCATTTCAGAAAATCTAGGACACACAACTACAGAGAAAGTCACCCTCCCCACCTCCTTCTGCTCTGTGGCCAGACATTGACTCCCACTCTCTAAATGCAGCTTTAGCTGAGGCTGAACTTTAACCTTAAAACATACCCACAAACAACAACAACAACAAACAGTGTTACTGTGGGGGGAGGCAGGAGAGCAGCAGCAACCACCACCCAAGTGCAATTGGATGAATAGATTTTGCAGAGAACTCCAGCCGTTCACCACTTTGAACATCTGGCGCTTGGCAGTGTTCAGCCTGAAACTAAAAAAGAGAGATAGTGAGAGAGAGAATGAGAGAGAAATAAAAAGCAAAACGTTATGTTCTGATCAGAGTCTCAGTTCTGATGGTGGAAGCCGGAGTTAATTTTCTCCTTTATTTGTTCAAAGAAGGAAGCCTGTTGCAATTCCCACCATGTATCTTGTTACAACTTCTAAGCAAACCTTTAAACCTTTAAAGCCATGTGTTTAGGTAGGGAACCAATTTCACTAATTTTTTTTTTCAGTCCACATTCTATCAGAATCCCCACATTCAGGATTTTACTTTGCACTGGAAAAATAAACGTCAGTAAGTGTCTCTTACCCACCCAGGGTGACACCCTTTGTCTTGGGCTTGGAGAAAAGGCAAGCTCTCTCTCACATGGGGCTGCTGCAACCTTCCTTATGGATCAGACAGTTTGAAGGAGAAAATCTGCTTAGACTTCCTAAGATCCAACCTGTTTGGGATTAGGAGAAAGCCAAGACCTCAGCTGCTCTCTTAAGTAATAATCTGGCCAAAAGTAATTTAGGAGCGTATGGTCTCCAGTTATACAAAGGGGAAGAATTACCAAACTCTTTATGAAACTCTTTACCTGCGGGGTTTCTACTGCATCATTTCTTGCTCTTGTTTGAAGGGTCTCCTTTGCCTCACTTGATTATCAAAGTAGGCTCAGTTTGAAAGGAGAGAGACACGAACGCTGAAAGTCCAGTCATTGAGTTCCTATTTCCCAGAGTCTTGTTGCCAAAACAGACAGGAAGTAGTTCCACTGTACGTTTATTTAATAAACTGATCTTAGATATTACCTGAAAGGGGCAGTCTTATAAAAATTACAAAACTAATAGGAAAATGCCTAATCCTACAATTTGCTAGCACCAGTTAAAGATCCATCCTGTAAGTTCTCTTATCAGACACCCTGAGGCTTTCTATTTTCACAAACCATCGAGGAGCTCAGCAGACCCAAAGGAAATCTAAATTTTCTTTACAATCGCTAGACCTATTGACGAAATCTGCCTTTTAGAATTTGTTCCTATAGCCTTCAGGGGTTCCTAAAAATCTCCTGGACAGACCAGGGGATGCAAACACTTGTAAGTGGGGTCAGATACACCTGAAAAAAAGTCTGTCTTCAAATTGGCCAGAGGAAAAAAAGAGACAGCGTTCACATTCACCATCCCTTATGAAATTGTCTGCAATCACCTTTAGCTCTTCCTCCCCTTTACATTCAGCTCCCCACTGACCTCAGAGCCGCCTTTCTCCTTTCTTCCCTTGGCCTGGAGAGCGATTCTGCAGTGCTTATGCCCCCACCATCTCCTTGCTCTCTTTTCTCTTTTTTCCCAACTTGCTTTCCCTTGGTCACTTCCTCTCTCCCTCTAAACGATAAAATAAACTTAAACTTTTGTGTCCTAATCTTGGTCTAGAGAAATTCTTTTCTCCTCCCTTGCAGAGCAGCTGCTGAGCTTTCCACCTAACATTACCAACTTGCACTCTGAGAAACAGACAATCAGATCTTGCTCTGGCTTTGGTGGTGCCTGGTAGAATTTGGGAGATGCGCAAGGGAAGCTCTTCTTTCTGAGGAGTTAGCAAGGAGCAGCACCTTTCTGCAACCCTGTTGAAGGGAACTAAGAGAGCACCTCCTGCATGAGAAAACGGAGGCCCCAAAGGCAAGGGCTACCTAGCCAGTTAGTGGCCCCAAAGGAGAGAATTCTCTGCTCCTTCTGCTGGTCTTAGCATTTTTGCTGCGCTACTTCCAGATGCGCTTTCATCTTTCTTTCTTTTTTTTTTTTTTATGAAGTCACATAACATAGATCATGAATCCATTTATGCCTTTGTGGGATTCAATGTGTTGATGAATTGTACAAATTGAAGTGCTAACATCCTACTCAAGGCGCTTTCATTCTTAATGGCGTGAAGCTAACTGGGTAGTGATCGCTCAGGGACAGGAGAGTGATCCTGCAGTGCTTCTGCATACCTTGTAGGAGAGGGAAAATGGGAGGGGAGGGAGGCCTGTGTGGTGCTGGGAGGGGGAAGTGTCCAGAATGGTAGGCACACGGATCCAAACGGCTCTACACTGTAGAAAACAACACCCACCATGCTCAGTAGAAACCGGCGTCGGCCTGGAGGTCCGTCCAATTCAGTAAGTTTTCTTCGGCATTGCTCCGCAAAGTGCTTGTGACTCTGGCTAAGTCAAAAGAATGAGTAAGACCTGGGTTCTACCCTTCTGGATTTCACAGCCTTTTCAGGGCAATGCACAGGTACACCCAGGCTTGGGCACCAGCGCAGACCCCCCAAATCATGCTAGGCGTGAAAACAGCTTGGCCTGCTAGGATGGAGGAGCCCTGTTTGCTCAGAGATCTGGACTTTTTCTGAACTTTTGGAGCTCAAGGAGACAGAGCAACAGTGACTTGCACGTCTTTGGGGGGGTTGGCTTTGGAACGAGTTTCAAAGACACTCTGAGGAGTGTCTACACTGGCTGTGTAACCAGCAGGGAACTAGGAATCAGGTGTTTTTGTTCCTTTTCCCTTGGTCTCTTCCCCTAAATGTTTTGGGGGACTTTTTGAGGAGTCGTGCATGGTTAATTCAAGTGATATCTGTGAAGATTACAAGCATTTCGGGGGCATTCCCAGCAGCCACCATCAAAGCCAAGCAATATTCAACGTGTTGGAGAGATATTCTGTCTGGAATATATCTTGTGTATGTCAATATTTTACTTCAGCTATATTAGCTTTTGTCCATAGTTTACAGGTATATAAATATGTTAGAATGAACATGTGTGCTTGTGTGTGTTATGTATTCACTCATGTGTTCATTTTTTTTACAGGGTTAACCCCCAAGAATAACATACTTGCAAAGAAATTGAAGTCAGAAGGAGATTTTCCTACAGAATTGTCTCTCTCTCTCTCTCTCTCTTTTTTTTTTCTGAGACAGAGTCTCACTATGTCACCCTCAGTACAGTTCTGTGGCATCACAGCTCACAGCAACCTCAAACTCTCAGGCTTCAGCGATACTCCTGCCTCAGCCTCCTGAGTAGCTGGGACCACAGGCGCCTGGCTATTTTTTGTTGTAGTTGTCATTGTCGTTTAGCAGGCCCTGGCCGATTGGAACCCATTGCTCCAGTGGATGTGGCCGGCGCCCTAGCCGCTGAGCTATGGGCTCCCAGCCGTCTCTTTCCTTTTTTTATTAAAGAGACCACTTTGCCTTCTCTCTTCGCCCCCTGCGCCTCTCCTCCTTTCCTTCCCCTTTCCTCTTCTTCTTTCCTCCCATCTTTTCTTTTTTAAGACACCTAAGAGTAGAGTTGGGGATCTAGTACTTCAGTTGATCTTTACAAACTGTGTAACTGTTAAACGAAAGACTCAGTAAAGTCCTTATTCAACGTAAAAACAAAGTAAGTATTGCATATTAGCAAAGATAATTTTCATAATTGTAAATTCGTAAAATGGGGAGCTCTCAATGTTAGTAATGTTTGTTTCGGCGAAGAATGACCTTATACTGTGGTCTCTCTGCAGAGACTTAAAAAAACAAATCCCAAACCCATTAGAAGGGTAAAAAGAAAACAGACAAAACCCCTCACAGCACCTGACAATACCAAGTCCTGGCGATGAGATGGAGCAATCAGAACTCAAACACATTTCGGTGGGAGGCTACACGGGCACAACACTTTGGAAAACTGTTTGGCACCATCTCCTGAAGGTGAGTCTGTGGCCCAGCAATTTGACTTTTGACATTTATGCCCTAGAGAAGTGAACTCACACATACATCAACAGTACGTAAGAGAATGTTCCCAGCGGCACTATTTGCAATAGCCCCAAACTGGAAACAACTCAAATATCCATCAACAGAGAAATGGATAAATAAATTGTAGATATTTATACAATGAACAAACTATGACAAACGACGACAGCATAGAGAAGTCTAAATCTCACACAAGCACAGTGTTGAGAGAAGTAAGCCAGATATAAAATCATACATATACAATTCTATTTCTACAAAACTTAAAAAATGGCCAAAACTAATACATAATTTTAGAAGTCAGGGTAACGATTTCTTTTGCAGGGAAGTAGTGACTGGGTGGGGCTGTGATCATGTCTGATTTCCTGATTGGGGTGCTGATTGCAAGGGAATATTCATTTTGTGGAAATTCATTAAGACCTGAACTTATAATGTGTGTACTTCTCTCGGTAAGCATTATCATTACTAGTTTTTATTTTAACTCCTGAAATTGAAATTGTGAGTACATTCTATTTATTTTTTTATCTGAAGGTATCTGCTTTCACTATTCTTGCAATTAGGGAAAATCGTTTTGATTTGCTTCACTAAACTTACGGAAGTTTATAGCTTATACTCAAATCTAAATCTGGCTTTGTGTCGAGCTGTATTGTGGGGGCCATATTTGAAATAATTTAGTACTTACAGAATACACTCATGATCTAGGTTCACACGCCATATTTGCTTCACCTTGGGAATGCACAGGGTGCTTCTGTATGGGGACCAGGAGAAGGGGGGGTGACAGGCAACAGGACAGCCTTTGGACAAATGACAGTCACGCGAAGCGGGCTGTTCTTGCTGCTTCTTGGCACGGCCTTTGTAGATTTCTCTTTGCTGTCAGTCTCCTCCAGGCTGTGTTCAAATCACCGTAGGAATGACCACTCAAGAACGATGGAATTTGTCAATTTTTTTGAAGCCCTTAATATGGTTAGGCGAAAGAATCAACATTAACGTCGAACATGTAGTTCAGTGTTTTACACAAAACAAACACTTTCGGATTGCACAAAAGGTGGCTTGCAAACGCCACAGGGGTTGAGATGAAATGCCCAAGTAAGAGGACCCTCGCGAAGGGCTGCAGCTCCGGGCAGCCGGGCTCCCCGGTCCTGAGGTCATTAGAAGCTCAAATGGCCCATTTGAGGCAAGTTTCTCACTGAATTTATCTTGAAGTTCAAATTCTGGGAAGTTCAGTCCTTGAGACCTGGGACGGGGTCTGTGAACTTTAAAAAAATATATGTGTGTGTGTGTGTGTGTGTGTGTGTCTGTGTGCATGTTAGGAAGAGTTGGGCATTATGCCCCACTTCCAGGATAATAAAGCCCATCTGAACATTCACTTGCCATGTCAGCAAGAGCTGTAGGAATTAAATGCCTCATTTAAAATGTTATGAAACATTTTCTAAAAGCTCCTCCCCAAATAGTTAAGTATACACTTTTGTCTTCTCTAGCCATGCTTCTATTTAATTGTCACTCTAATGTTTTGGTATGTATGGTTTATATTCTCTGTTGCATTTCCTCTCCCTCTCATCCCTCTAACTCTAATCTAATCTCCATCCTCACCTCTTTACCTGAATGGCTCCGAATCCCATCCTCACTATTGCTTCTGTGGCCCCCATTACTCTTTCCGCTCCCTTCTTCTGGAAAACCGCACACCTTCTTGCATTTCTGGCACTATACCCTTCTTGTTTTCTTGCTAACTTTCCAGTCCATCTGAAGCTTCCCATGTGTTTCTTGATACCCTTCTCACACACCCTCATACTCATGGTCCTCCACGCTCTTGCTGGGCTCTGCCATGGGTAGACGTCAACTCCATTCTTGTGGCTGCAGACTTTCAGGCTGATGACTCACGACTGACAGCTCATGTCCTGTCCCTTGCTCAAGGTTTATTCCCATATCTCTTGACTTCCCACTGAGCATTTTCACTTGAAAGTCTTCTCATCGCCTCATCTGCAACAGTGTCTAACTGAGCTCATCATCTCCCCCACAAAACCAGTTCCTCTTCCCAGTTCCTCGTTTCTTCCATGGTGCCCTTATCTCATGGTCATTGCTGCTCAGAACTTTGAAGTCATCTGTAATGTTTCTCTTGCCTTCAGTCTTGCTTGCCCCGTAGCTTTTTCCCATCATGCCCAATGATCCTCAAGTTCTACTGACTTTTCCCCAAACCTTTCTTAAATTCTTGAATATCTTTCCATTTCCTAATGTGGATTGTCATGATCTTAGGACTAGGTCATTTATAGCCCCTTCCTGGCTAACCTACATGATTTCAGCCTCCACCCTCCAATCTCTTACTCTTGACTGGTACATTTTTGTTAAACACTATTTTCCCATCATTCCTCTGCACCCAGATTGTGAGGCCTCCATATTGTTCATTGCTCTTTCTTGATTTCAAATTTGAAAGCAAATAGTTGCTTTTTGAGTTCCAACATGTCCTGGGTGCAATGTCTAATTCTAGTTGTTGGTGGATATACAATTATCTAGCAAAGTAAGTCCTCACAATACCACCTCCTTCCTACACCCCCAGAGGGGAAGATAGACCAGTATCCAAATAACTGAAAGGATGAAAGGTTAGAGAGACACTGGGGCATGGTAAGTGCGGCTCATGTGCTGGGAATAGAATAGTAGGCCTCAGGTAGCTGAATTCTTACCGTCATACAGGGACATGTGCTGATTTTAAGGCTCTGCCTATCTTGAGGCTCAACAATGGTAAATTCTTCCAAGAACAGGGGGCAAATACCTAACCTGGGGAAGGAGACAAAGAGAGTTTCATGTTTCCCCTTCTAAGTTATAAGCTTTCTGAAGAACGGGCTGGCTGTTATTCTTTTATAAATCTTGCAATACTGAAATAACTATTGAACTCCTAGGAGTTTTTAGCCTATTCCTATTCACTCATTTTTGACTGACTATCATTAATGTTACTAAATCTCTTTCTGACCTCTACCAACAGCCAACCACTGAAGCCCAAGCTCAAGTTACCTGAGGGTAAATTTTTTTTTTTTTGAGACAGAGTCTCAAGCTGTCACTCTGGGTCGAGTGCAGTGGCATCACTGCTCCCAGCAACCTCAAACTCTTGGGTTTTAAGCGATCCTCTTGCCTCAGCCTCCCAAGTAGCTGGGACTACAGGTGCCCACCACAACACTTGGCTATTTTTTGGTTGCAGTTGTCATTGTTGTTTAGCTGGCCCGGGCTGGGTTCGAACCCACCAGCTCTGGTGTATGTAGCTAGTGCCTTAGCCGCTTGAGCAACAGGCGCTGAGCCAGGGTAAATTTTTATAATGCACTAATGCCGGTGATATAGCAGGCTCTATGCCTCCTTTCGGACTGTCCTAGGGCATCTACATGCACCTTCTTCGGAAAAAGGAATAAAGAAAGAATTTTTCAATTCAGTTACACCCATAGGTTGGGAAAGAAGGCGTTGGAAGAAGATAAAATAACAAGCAAATTAACTTAAGAGGAAAAAAAAATCCAAGAAGAGTATTCAGTTTGCAAAAAAAATCTATTTTTTTGGCTGACACCTAAACTCCTAGCTCTTTGGGAGGCTGAATCAGGAGGATTGCTTGAGGCCAAAAGTTCAGCCTGGAAAACACAGCGAGACCTCATCTCTATAAAAAAATTAAAATTTAAATTTAAAGCAAAAAAAATAATTAGCTGGATATAGCAATGGCACTAGTCCTAGCTGCTTAGGAGGCTGAGGTGGGAGGATCTCTTGAGCTTTGAAATTCAAGCTAAGATCACACCACTGTACTCCAGCCTGAGTGATGAATTAAGACCCTGTCAAAAAAGAAAAGAGTCTATATATTTCCCTCAAAGCACCGCTTTCATTTCATTTTATTGGTCTAATGAGTATGTGGGCATCTCTACCAAGAGACAGAGCCAAAAAGGGCAATGTTTGCAATTTTGTTTATGAATTTTTGCTGAAGGACATAATGTGTGCTGTGCATGGGAACATCAGAGACTGAGGCGGTGGGGCAGTTCCCGTATACACTGACCCTGAATGTTGACACATTTCCCTGGGATTAGTGGTCCGAGGTAAAAATGTAAAATGAAACCAAAGCATTTACTTTCAAGACCGCAGTCAAATCTCAAAAACTCAGGGCGTAGGAGAGTGAGGGCAAGACAAGTCTAGTGTTAATGCTAACTCTGGTCTTTAGTTCCAGACAATTGCTTTATCACATTTCTTAGGCAATTAACAAGTTCATACCCCGGATTAAAGCTCACATTGATCTATGTGGATAAAACATCTGACTCTATGTCCATGAGGTCTTTTCAACCCCAAATAGTCCTTGACATGGTCTCTGTGTTATCTTTGGTTGGGGTGATCATGGGCAAGAAGAGGATAAAAAAACAAAAACAAAAAAGGATGTGAATTGTACTGGCCAGTACAATTGGCCATTGAATAATCAGAAGGTTGCTCTAATTTTTTTGTTTGCTTGAAAAACCAGAGAGTGGGTGGCACCTGTGGCTCAAAGGAGTAGGGAACTGACCCCATATGCCAGAGGTGGCAGGTTCAAACCCAGCCCCAGCCAAAAACTGCAAAACAAAACAAAACAAAACAAAAAAACCCCAGAGAGCTCCCAGCCTGAGTTTTGTAAATAAATGTTTGTTTGATTCGATAGCTGGTAAGATTTCTATCCCTTATTCCCTACTTTAAGTACTACAATGACTATGTAGTTCAAAAAACAAAACAGAAAAAAACAACTCCTTTTTTTTTTTTTTGAGATAGAGTCTCATTATATCGCCCTCGGTAGAGTACTGTGGCGTCCCATCTCACAGCAACCTCAAACTCTTGGGGTTAAGCGATTCTCTTGCTTCAGCCTCCCGAGTAGCTAGGACTATAGGCGCCTGCCACAATGCCTGGCAAATTTTTGGTTACAGTTGTCATTGTTGTTTAGCAGGCCTGGGCTGGGCTCGAACCCACCAGCCTCAGTGTATGTGGCCAATGCCCTAACCACTGAGTTGTGGGTTCTGAGCCAAGAAAACAATTCTTAAACCGCTTTTTATGTTTCAGGGTTAAGAGAATACTTTTGATGTTGGGGAAGTAGATAGAGCCAGATTAGTTGAGGTTTTCCTTGAGGGCATTTTAAAGGGTGAGTATTACTTCAAATGGTTGGGATGTGAATGAAAGAAATGAATTAGGAGTGTGAAGCAACCTGGATTATTTAAGAAGACCACATGTCCTTCTCCATAAGAATGGCAGGAGCTTCCATCCCACCTCTCTTGGGTTTCCTAGCTGCCTGCTCTCACAGCTCCCAGGGTTGCTGCTCTCAGCAAGAGCAGCCTGCTCCTAAGTTGAGGGAACCTTCCAGAAAGAGGAGGTGCACCACTAGGCCAATGCAACCAAAAAGCCTAGTAAGATAAGAATAGAAAAATGCCCAATGGACCTATCAACCTGGAGGCCACCCGTGACCTGGTGAGAACAGTTTCACTGTGGCACATTGTGGGTAGAAGCCAGGTGAGAGTGAGTAGAGCAGAGAATTGGGAAGGGAGGGAATGGAAACAGCACATCTACGCAACTCTCTAAGGGGAGCAGCATGAAATGCAGCAGAGAGCCAGACTGATGATTTAGGGAATGCAGGAGCAAGGAACGGAGGGTCTCTTAAGGTGGTTGATGCAGAGTCTGTTTATAGCCTTACGAGGATGACACAGGAGGCAGGAGAGACTGGCGATATGGAGAAGAGATGCCAACTCAAGGAATCAGGTTCCTGAAAGTGTGGAAGGAGGTGGAGGCCTATACCCCACGGAAGGAATTGGCTTTTGATAGAAGGGACACTTCTTTCACTGTAGCAAGAGGGTAGGAAAAACACAGATGCTGACCTAGGTGGGTTTAGAAGGGCAGTGTTGGAAAGAATAGGGAGGGAGTAGCCAGAACCCTTTAGTTGTAAGCAACCGAAGACAATGATGGTTAATTTAAGCAACAATAAATGTCTTAGATGAATTTGGGGTGGACTAAAAACTAGTCAAAGACTAATAACCAGTGATGATAATCCACAGAGGAAGTTGGATCCTTTTTAGGTCTCTGGACAGTGAAGCAGGTAAGCACAGCTCTTTATGCAGAGATCTAATATACCTCACAGAGCAGAGCTTTCCTAATCCTTCTACTACACCGGGGTAAGAAGCCTTCAAATAGTGGGCATCAAAACTCTCCTCCTCTCTTCACTGCCTCCCCTTGGCCCTCTTTCTCCACGCATCGTTTTCCATCTCGGTGCTTGCCTCCTCTGCATGTGCCCCCAGGTCCCTCGTCACTCCATGGCTATTGGCATGTGTCAGATGCTACTGGAGGCTCTTCCTCTAGGTTTCACAGCCTGGGTGGGTCCGCGTGGACTCTGAGCATGCAGCCGGAGTTGCTCCACTTTCTGTTCCATCTTTCATGCAGTGAACCAAACAGCATGGCTGAGTTTCAAGGAGCAATACCTCCACGCAGAGAAACTTTGCGGCAGCACAACTTTGTCTACTATGGGAGAAACACATTCTGACCTCCCTCTGTTGCAGCAGCCCTCCTGATACCCCTCTGTGAAGGAGCACGGTGGCCACAGCCTATTTTACTGCCGAAGTTGCAGCTATTGGCTGTAAGTGGCACTTTCTCTGCCATCCAAAATGGGCAGCCCCAGCTCTCACTGAATTTTTCCTAATCCTCCAGAAGAAAGGCTTCCCATTGTGAAGTTGCAAAGCTAAATAGAGGTCAAAATGAGAGACTAGGGGCCCACTTTATGTAAAATTGCACAGATAATCATCATGGTCCAAGGTCTGCTTTTTGGTTTTGTTGGTTAAAAAACACTTAACTTTATTAGTTCTCTGAAAGTTTTCAGGTTCTTGAGAACTCACTCACAGTTGCAAAATTCCAAGGGACTTTTGGACATGTTGTTAAAAGCAAAATACTCTCGAAGGCTGGGTGCGTTGGCTCACGCCTATAATCCTAACACTCTGGGAGGCCAAGCTAGGTGGAGTGCTTGAGCTCAGGAGTTCGAGACCAGCATGAGCAAGAGTGAGACCCCCATTTCTACGAAAAATAGAAAAACTTGCTGGGCATTGTGGTGGGCGCCTGTGTAGTCCCAGCTACTTAGGAAGCTGAGGCAAGAGGATCACTTGAGCCCAGGAGTTGGAGGTTGCTGTGAGCTATGACACCGTGACATTCTATGCAAGGCAACAGTGAGATTCTGTCAAGAAAAAAAAAAGTAAAAACTCTTCCAACTTATTAATTTAGAAGATAATTCTGAGGGATCAGAATACTTGTGCCAGCAGTGCTGGAAAACCACTTTTACTTCCTGCTTCTCGAGAGCAATTGGGATAAGCTATAAAGATAACTCCTCCAAACATGATGCCAAAGTTCTGTCTGGATCTTTCAGTTTCCAAAGACCACAGGATACTTTCTCTTTTCCTTTCTTCTAATTCATTAACTTCTCAAATTAGTTGTTCACGGCCAGTGACTTTTCTTCTTTTCACTACACTCCTTTGGGTAGGAACGATATTGTGTACGTCTTTGTATTGCTACATCTCCTTCCCGGAGGCCAGAGGAGGTTTTGCACATGGTAGATGTTGGAGACTTGTTTGTTATTTCATTACCACCATCTTCCCACATTGACCCTCAACAGCCTGGGTGACGTATGGGGCAAGCAGCAGATTCGTAGTCAAAAGTCTTAAGGCTGGTTCCTGGTTCCATCACTTATTAGCTAGACTTGGGGTGAAATCAGCACTTCTAAAACTGTTTCTTCATCTACAAGATGAACAATCCTTATTCAACGAGACTGTGGTGAAGATCAAATGAGATCAGGATGTCAACATGTTTTAATGCCCATATAAAACTAAGAATTTAATATGAATCATGGAATCAGAGCAGAGGAACCAGGTGACCTTAAGACTACTGTTAACACCCACCACCACTTTAGTCTACCTGCCTTTTCATCTCTGTGTCCTAAGCACCTAGCACAGTGCTTTGTAGAGTGATTCTCAACAGATTGTGTTTTCCTTTTTGGTGAATGCCTATGTAGTTAAAAGCAGTTTCTGCCCTCCTTGGGTGCTTGCTGGGGGAGTCGAAGTTAAATGGTTCCAGAACATTTCATGTGGATGTGAATGAGGGTGGTGGGTATAGAGAAGGATAATGTGCCCCTCCTGAAGAGGCCACTGGAGCAGGCTGCAATGGTTCCAGAAGCCCCTGAGGATCTGGGTCTCTTGCAGGAATGTTCAGCCTTTTCTTCTCTGCTACACCTTGGAAGAATAAGAGTTGTTTTAGGCCACACATTAAATAACACAAACACCAAAGAAAGTCTGTGCTTACTCTTTGTGATATCTGACAGCACAGATAAGGAAAAATGTCCTCAGAGAATCATTCTTGGTCCACAGGTTGCAGGTTGGACACCCCCAGGCTAGGTGTGTCTACCAAGATCAGCCTGTGTTATCCCCCACAAGCAGAGAATCCTGATGTGATCTCCTGGCTGTGGCTGTGATATTAGGTCACTGATGCCAGACCCTACACAGCAAGCTTCGGAGCAGGCACGGTACGTGAAATAAATGCTGCTCTGGGAGTACTCTTTCAGCTGTATCCACCGAGTAATAAAACACCAGCCTTATTATGTGTTCCTGAAGCAATCTTTTCTCTGAAAACATCCTTTTGAAAATTAGAATAGTAATTTAATCAAATCGTTTTTGTTTGCCCCACCTCATTAAGAAATTTACTAATGTAAATGGATTTTTAACATTTCACAGAATAAATAAGGTTTTAATTTTATTACAATATGTTTCCTTCCTTCCACATATACTTTTCCTTTGTTCTACACATGCACTGCAACTTGTGGAAAAACTCATAAGCTGGTTCTCCAAGAGGACCAGGTTTTTTCATTCTTTAATCAACCTGTTATAGAAGTCGGTACAGAGTTGCAGAGGGCCTGCAACTTGCTTCGCTTCTCAGGCTCCGGGCAGACGTAGGGAAAGCTGCCAGGTCAAGAAGGGGGAGTCCTTCTCAGCCCTAGTTCTCAGGACTGCAGGGAGCCTAGAGAGACTAGGAGTGCTGTGTCCTGGGGCGACTGTCCGCCGCCAGCCATCCTCATCTCCAGCTCTTCAGCTCTGCTGTCACCCACCACGTAGCCTGGCCTTGGGCCTCCCGGGACAATCATTTCAGTTGTGTTGTGGACACGCTGGACTTCCTCCTCCGATGAGCCCGTCTCCACAGCAAAACGAGACTCCCTTCTGTGGGAGGATGTGGGATGGGCTGAGGCTGGGATGACAGTGTAACCTGCAACCCTGGGAGTGAACACAAACAAGGACATCGCAACGTGGAGAAAAACTTGGCAGAAGCAGCACGGATCCAACGCCTTGCCTTGGAACAGGAACAAGCAGTCCAATTATAGCTCACTCTGGGTAGAGAGTAAAGACAGTGCTCTTGTTTTGCTTTAATCCTATCCAAGAAAAGGAGGGAATAAGAACCAGAATGAGAGTGAGTCTTTCGTGCAAGCTTTTCCTTTAGACGGTGTCGAGATACGAAACATCTTTTCGAGCTTGAAGAATGCTCTAATTTGTAAAACAGCTGATTAAAGCTTCTTACGACCTGAATGACATGTCGTAGTGCTCTCTGAGCAAAGCAAGGAATTCACTCCCTATAGGACTGAAGCGCCTTTAACCCAGATATACCACGTGTTCCGTGCGCTCTCCACGCTGATGCGGGGAATATCAGTCGGAGTCACTCTCCTATAAGTTATGAGAGTATGACAGAGCAAAAGCCTGTCACCCACAACTTGAGGCTTATATTTTTGTCACTTTAGTCTTACATAATTTATTTCTAAGTATAAATATCACACATAAGTACATATTTGTATGTAAATATATAAATATCCTATATGCCATGCAAGTTTTCATTTTGTAATGAGACTAGTTATCAAAAGGAGCACAATTATTTCAAACCTAAGGGGCTTAAATCAGAACACCAAAATAACTTTTGTTATTATATATAGATTTGACATCAATTGTGAAGCATCTTTTATTTTAATTGTCACAACTGTCTAGGGTAGCCCCTACCCTGTGATCTTATCTTGGGGCTTGCAATTAAGTGAGTAATGATCTTGGAAGGTTAAGTAGATAATATGATTGTGAAAACCTATTAAATCCAATTATTATTTTTTTTCCATGACCATGAAACACAATCTCTAAAAGCTGAAGTTGTGCAACTCCCTGGAAGGCTCATGGCTCAGCTCAGTGTTGCTTCTAATGAAAACAAAACCAAAAATAAAACACCAGTGATCCGTGAGGCTGGCTCTTTGAGCCTCATTGCCTGTAATTGTAAACATCTGAACTTCAGGATTTTTCAGGAAAAGTTCTGCCCTGCAAAACACGCGGAAAGTCAAGAGCAGCCCAGCCCAGTCGTTGTTTTCGACTGGTGACTCCTCATGTGACTTGCCATTCCAGGTACTCCTTTCTGGGTGGAAAAGCTCCTGTCAGGGCTGGAAGGGCACATGGCTGTTGAAGTTCAGCTCTCAAGGAGTTCTCCTTGGCCCACCTCGATCCTTGGGTAAAGATTTCACCATGACATCCCAGGTCCCCGTCCTAGGATTGCTCCTGATGAGGAGGTGAGATGTTGACTAAGGTTGGAGCAGTTATCACCCAGGCATGGGTGTTGTTCTGGTGGCAGCTGCGCCCGATACTAAGGAAAGGGTGAGTTATGCCACTATCACCAGTGTTGCTTCAAAGGAGGAGATGCCCCAGTTGCCTGGTTACCTGTGTTGTCACACAGTTTAAAAAATCTTTATGAGGCGGAGTTCCCGCTGAGGAATTTCCTTCAGAGTAACACTGAATTCCCTTTGTCCTCTCAATAATGGTAATAAAAATAAAGCTTCCTCCTCTAAAGGCATGAAGACTTAGGTTTATATCATGCTTAAGCTATTACTGTGCTTAGGGATGCCTCCTCCTCTAATCACAAGAGCAATGGTTCCCAGTAAAAAATAGGCACCTTTCATTTGAGGTTGAGTTTCATGAAGCACTTTCGCACTGTTTCCTGTCTCCCCCAGACACACCAGTGAGCTAGACGCGGAAGGCATTCTTCTTTCTTCCCATCTCCTAGTTTTAAAAGTGAGGCTTTTGAGGTCCTGAGTATTCAGAATTAAAGGTCACCTGAGGAATCGGTCAGTGAACTTGAAATCTGGCTTCCAGTTTGGGTGTCTTTCCTTCCATCACATGGACTCGCTTTTTTTTCTTTCTTTCTTTTTTTTTTTTTTTTTGTCAAAGCTTTGATATTTAGTTGCAGAATTACTTGATGATTTTTTTTTAGGACAAAAATAACTTGATATTACATCAGGAGGACAAATTCTACTAAAAGCAGCATCTTCAAACCTTCGGGCCCGTTGACTGACCTCCGTTACGGGGAAGGAGACAGCCGTTTTCTATTTAAGAGTTCCGATGAGCAGGCTGATGTTGTTGCTTTCCCGGTTCCTCAGATCCCAGGGAGCTGGTGCTCTCCACGAGCAGCCCACAGGCCCGTGGGTGTAGTTTGCCACTTCAGGGAGACGCAGAGCTCCGATTCACTGAGTCTCCATGCTGTAGAGGAAGCACAGCAACCCGTCTGCCTCCTGTGAGCATGACTCTCAGGAGAAAATTGAGGCCAAAAATACTAAGTAATTTACTCAAGGTTGCAAGTTTGTCCAAGTAAGAGATAAACCCTATCTTTTAAAACCATGTCCATCTAAAATCTTGAAAACGACCTTTGCTGCAAGGAAGAATGCCATTTTCAACGTCAAGTTAGTCGTCCTAGTCTACCCTGCGGGAGTGTGACTCGGAGCAGTCTTTTGCAATATTTTTACCTGGATATGACAAATCCACTCCACCAGCTCTGATTATTTTTTTTTAAAGACACCTTATCGCGGGTGCATTGTGTATTGGATCTGCGTTGGTCAATTCCCCCGAGTGAAGAGCTGAGCAAAGTGTGGGGGCATAGATCAAGGAGGCGCAGTTCCACAGCTGTGGTGACAGGCCTGCTGTGGCCAAGAGCATTTGTGGTAAATGGGCCCCTGCCTGGTCCCAGGGCTCGGGGGTCCGTGTTCGCTTGTTTGGTCTTTAGACTTCTGCTTGTCTAAGTTGTTGATAGTAAACACTGAGGCAGAGACTGCTTTCTGACTAAGAAATCCCTTTGACATTCTAGCAATGACTCATGGAGTCACTTCATGCCCACAGAGTGGCCAGTTCACCTTCTGGGGCTCTTGGCCTTTTGCACGCAAACCACGTAAAATACAGGAATCCAGTTTTGCTAGTCAACCTGCACCCGTGGGAGGCACACTTTCCTCTGTCCCCTAAGCAGGACCCCGCCCAGCTCCGGGTCCCTCGAGCCCCTCACCCACG
Source organism: Perodicticus potto (assembly GCA_963574655.1). Lineage (NCBI taxonomy): Eukaryota > Metazoa > Chordata > Mammalia > Primates > Lorisidae > Perodicticus > Perodicticus potto. The sequence continues at coordinate 2,753 of CAUYRH010148430.1, read as the reverse complement.
GGTCCTGCCCCAGCTCACGGCTTTCCAGGCCTCTCAACCTCCCGTATGATAGTCCGCCTCGTGTGGTTTTCTTTCCTAGCTGAACCATTCTTGTTACTTTTTTGCTTTATGATGTCTTTCCTCCAGTGGGACCCACTGCCATTTCTCTAGATCCCAGCAGACTACAGGGCACATACTAAGTGCTGAAAAAACACACAGGGCCTGGTAGTTGCTTTGCTAGAGAAGATGAATTTTCTAAGATTTCCCTCTTTTTTCCTTCCTTTTTCTCTCTTCCCTCCCTCCCTTCCTTCTTTCTACCCTTCTCTCCACCCTTTCTTCCTCCCTTTCACAAACATCTGCTGCAACCACAGCCGGGCTCTGTACATGGTTTGGGCGAACAGTATGAAGACAGAAGATGTTACCATCACAGACTTAGGATTTCACCGGAAATTCAGTGCAGAGGAAGAGCTTGTTTGGGAAAAGGGGATAAAGATACTTTGTCTATTAATTAAGGATTAATCTAGTGCTAGATTAGAGTACTAGTTGCAGAAAACCCGACTCCCTTCATTACTGGGGAAGCAGGGTTGGGGCGGAAGGAGCATTGGATTCCGAGGCAGATTCAGGGCCTGACAGGAGCATTTTAGAAGCTATTGGCAAGTTACTTAACATCCTAAGACTCAGGTGCTTCATCTTATACAACCGGAGTGGCTGGGAGTATCACATTGTAAAATGCGTCTTATTTTAAACACGTATTTTACTTTAGTTAATGTTAAGTAAATGCTTTTTTTTGTTTGAGACAGAGCCTCAAGCTATCACCGTGGGTAGAGTGCTATGGCATCATAGCTCACAGCAACCTCCAACTCCTGAGCTTAAGCAATTCTCTTGCCTCAGCCTCCAGAGTGGCTGGGACTACAGGGGCCTGCCACAATGCCTGGCTATTTTTTGGTTGTAGCTGTCATTGCTGTTTGGCAGGCCTGGGCTGGATTCGAACCCGCCAGCTCTGGTGTATGTGGCTGGTACCTTAGCTGCTTGAGCTATAGGTGCTGAGCCAGTAAATGCTTTTTTTTAAAAAAAAATTTATTTATTTATTTAGCAGTTTTGGCTGGGGCCAGGATTGGACCCTCCACCCCCGGTATATGGGGCTCGCGCCCTATTCCTTGAGCCACAGGTGCTACCCCGCCTGTAAATGCTTTTTAATGTTGTGCCTGGTATTACGTTTGTGTAACATGAGAATTCTTTTTAAATATCTATTGCACATAAGTGAAGAATTCTATTTTATGGAGCTTTTGTCACACGTTTTTTTCCCTCTCTACAAAACTTGACCTGAATAATTGCAACGATTCTTTTGAGCCTATGATCGGCCAATTCTTTGTGGTTAGAATTGAGAACTCTTGGTCTTGTGAGACGCAGTGATCCCTGAAAGCACATTTCTCTCCTACGCTGAAGCAGCATTTTGTTAAGGGACACAGATCATGCTTGAATGAGCTAATTAAATTTCCAGTTAAAATCATGTTCGGAAATTTTTAATAATGTAGAATACGGTCCCATGATAATATTTTTTAAATGCCAAAATATTCTGGGATGACACAATTTAAGGTCAAAATCTACAATTCTGAAATAGTAGAGACCACCCTCCACTTCCTTCCTAGCGCACGCACACACACACACACACACACACATTAACCTTAAATCCAAAAGATGAATTTCTTCCAGATCTGGAGTGTCTCTCACTTGTTACATTTCTCTACAATTTAGGGGGCTGTGACTATGGCCAGCACCTGGGCCACAGCATTCTAGGTGGGAGACTTTAAAGTGACTCACCTCGGAATGGGGCTAAAAAGGGCAAATGCTCACCCTGGATTCTCCACTGGTTCAATGGGAGGATTGGTATTGACTTGATGAATATTTTGTTTTCCTGGAATAATAATGAAACGTCTACAAAGCCCGTGTCCTGAAGCATGGTGCCAGCACTGCAGGAGCGACTGCTCACCCAGTCCCTGTGGGAGACTGCCACCACAGAACACGCGTCCCTTTCACTGGGGCCACTCAGGGTGCCCTGTGTCACAAGCCTGCTTCCTATTACATAAGAGGAGTGGCTTCCTCTGCAGCCATGGCAGAACTGCCAGGCAGATCTCACGGACTGGCCTGTGAACTTTAGACCTTGCTTTCTCCGTGGCTGTGGACACATGGGTTCTCTGTAGGGAAAGCAGGCTGTGGGCGACTTCCAGACTGAGACAGTTCCCATTTGCAACTCACAGGCTCACTGATTTCAAAGGTGGTTTCTGTAAGGTAATTAAATCAAATCCAACTGAGTCATTTTTGGGTTTTCAAAAGTCATGAACAGCAGAGCGAAGGCTTCCAGAGACCTCTTGAGTAAGAAGAGCACATTGGCCACACCCAACCAGTTTCTAGGTTGAAACGGAGACAATTATTGGATGTTCGTATTATATTGAGCAATAGAGTAACATATTGACCACTGACGACATCCCTGGGCCTTCCCTGTGTCTGAGAAGTGCCTGGTAGGGCGTGAACACAGCATCCAGCAAAGTCTGCACTTCCATGGAGTAGTCTGGGCAGCAGAAAACAGATTTCCCAATGCCCAGTGTCTCAGACAGTAAGCAATGCAGGTGGTATTTTTTTTTTTTTTGAGACAGAGCCTCAAGCTGTCACCCTGGATAGAGTGCCGTGGCATCACAGCTCACAGCAACCTCCAATTCCTGGGCTCAAGCGAGTCTCCTGCCTCTGCCTCCCAAGTAGCTGGGACTACAGGTGCC
>CAUYRH010148427.1:0-14974 GCA_963574655.1 Perodicticus potto | reverse complement strand
ACTGCTATCACATACATTGGTGCTACACTGGGATAAATGGGATAATGAGTGTAGATAGATTTTTAAAAAAAAAAAGTTTGTTAACTACAAACTGAAATTAATCTGTGGGTAGCCTTGTTATGTACTAAAGTTTTTTTTCTTTTTCTTTCCTTCTTTCTTTTTTTTTTTTTTTTTGGAGACAGAGTCTCATTATGTCACCCTCTGTAGAATGCTGTGGCATCACAGCTCACAGCAACCTCTGACTCTTGGGCTTAAGCGATTCTCTTGCCTCAGCCTCCCAAATAGCTGGGACTACAGGCACCCGCCACAACACCTGGCCATTTTTTTTGTTGTTGTTGTTTAGCTGGCCCAGGTTGTGTTGGAATCCGCTAGCCTCAGTGCATGTGGCCGGCCCCGTAACCACTGTGCTACAGGCGCCGAGCCTAGGTATCAAAGTTTTGATAAAGTTATGCTGTATTTAATGTGGTATATATTGGGTGCATTTTTTTTAACATTTATGAAGTTTACATATAGCATAAGGTAAATTCTACAATTTAAAAATTTTAATTTACATACAATTTGAAGAATAATAATGAAGGGATCATTCATATAACTACTACTCAGGTTAAGAATTAGAATATTGGCCAGAGCAGTGGCTTACTCCTGTAATCCTAGCACTCTGGGAGACCAAGGAGGGTGGATTGCATTAGAGACCAGCCTGAGCGAGAGTGAGACCCGATCTCTACTAAAAATAGAAAAAACTAGTCAGGCATAGTGGCACATGCCAGTAGTCTCAGCTACTCGAGAGGCTAAGGCAAGAGAATTGCTTAAACTCAGGAGTTTGAGATTGCTGTGAGGTATGATGAGGCCACGGCACCCGGGATGACACAGTGAGTCTTGGTCTCAAAAAAAAAAAATAAATAAATAAAATAAATAAAAAGGCAGCACCTATGACTGAAAGGAGTAAGGCACCAGCCCCATGTACCGGAGGTGGCGGGTTCAAACCCAGCCCCGGCCAAAAACTGCAAAAAACAAAGAATATTGCCAGTATCTTTTATTTTTATCATGGTATTTTCTGATTCTATCCTACCTTCACCCCTACAGAAAGACACTATCCTCACTTTTATGAAAAATCAGTTCTTGCTTTTATAACCATTATAATTACTTATGTATACTAAAGAATAAATTGTGTAGTTTTCCTTGTTTTTCCATTTTTGTTTGAAAATATGCTATATACTCTTCTTCAATTCATTTGTTCATGATTTTGTTTTAGATTTATCTATGTTGATGATGTTTACTCATTCACCGTTATATATGGTATTCTATTTTGCTTTGTATTGTTATGCCTCATTTTATCATGTGTTGCAGATACTATTCTTTTTTTTTTGAACCAGAGACTCACTTTGTCGCCCTGGGTAGAGTGCTATGGGTGTCATAGTTCACAGCAACCTCAAACTCTTAGTCTCAAGGGATCCTCTTGCTTCCGTCTCCCCCATAGCTGGGACTATATGCACTTGCCACATCTCTCAGCTAGTTTTTCTATTTTTAGTAGAGACAGGGTCTTGCTTTTGCTCAGGCAGGTCTCGAACTCCTGAGCTCAAGTAGTTCACTGGCCTTGGCTTCCCAGATATACAAAAAGATTAATGTTTTCATGCCTACTAACAACAATGTTCATTCTGCAGCCCATTGATCAAGAAATAATTTTGACTTTTAGGTCTTTTTTTTTTAATTTTTTGAGACAGAGTTTCAAGCTGACACCCTGGGTAGAGTGCCGTGGCATTACAGCTTATAGCAACCTCAAACTCTTGAGCTTAAGTGATTCTCTGGCCTCAGCTTCCAAAGTAGCTGGGACTACAGGTGCCTGCCACAACACCCAGCTGTTTCTTTTATTGCAGTTGTTGTTGTTGTTTTAGCTGGCCCAGGCCGAGTTCGAGCCTGCCAGCCTCTGTGGTATGTGGCCAGCACCTTACCCACTGAGCTACGGGTGCTGCCCAACACTTTTAGGTCTTATTTAAGAAGTTCATTTTGTAATACCATTGTTGCCATAAATAGTGATTTCTGTGATTGTTCTGGGCAAAGTTAATTCTTGACTGGGTGTGGTGGCTCATGTCCATAATCCTAGTACTTTGGGAAGATTGCTTTGGTTTTGAGAGTAGCCTAAAGAAGAGCACAACCCGGCTCGGTGCCTGTGGCTCAATGGGCTAAGGCGCCAGCCATGTACACATAAGCTGGCGGGTTCGAATCCAGCCCAGGCCCGCCAAACAATGACAGCTACAACCAAAAAATGGCTGGGCGTTGTGGTGGGTGCCTGTAGTCCCAGCTACTTGGGAGGCAGAGGCAAGAGAATCGCTTGAGCCCAGGAATTGGAGGTTGCTGTGAGCTGTGATGCCATGGCACTCTATCCAGGGTGACAGTTTGAGGCTCTGTCTCAAAAAAAAAAAAAAGAAGAGCACAGCCCATCTCTATAAAAAAACAGAAAAAGTAGCCAGGCATTGTGGCTCATGCCTGTAGTCCCAGCTGCTTGGGAGGCTGAAGGAAGAGGATCACTTGAGCCTGGGAGTTTGAGGTTTCAGTGAGCTATGATGACACCACTGCATTCTAGCCCAGACATCAGAGTGAGAACCTGTCTCATAAGGAAAAAAACCTCTGGAAAGGAGTCACCATTCTAGATGTCATTAAGAACATCCTTGATTCATGGGCAGTCAAAATATCAACATAAACAGGAGTTTGGAAGAAGTTAATTTTAACTCATGGATGATTTTGAGGGTTTCAAGATGTCAGGGGAGAAAGCAACTGCATATGTTGTGGAAATAACAAGAAAACTAGAATTAGAAGTAGAACCTGAAGATGTGACTGAATTGCTGCATATGAGGAGTTGCTTTTTATGGATGAGTGAAGAACATGGGACTTTATATCTTTTACATTTACCTGGATGGAGTTGAAATATGTTCTTCTTAGCACAAAATGGAAAAATAAATATCCAATTTATTCCATACTAATATAAAATCTATGTATACAATTGCTCATAAGAACAATAAAACACTAATATAGTCCATTTCGAGGATAGAGGGAAGCGGGAGGGGACATATGGCAGCAGGAGGAGGGCATGAGGTGGGATCTCACCTAATGTGCCCTTTGTGAGGGTGAATAACACGCTCCCCAAGTGAGTGGCTCTTCTACAAAGGGGACTTTACCCTGGAAGTAAGAGCAAGTAACCTAAAAATTGTACCCTCATATTAATTTGAATAAAGTTAAAAAAATATATATTAAACGGCAGATTTAAGTCCTATCAGCCCACTAATCATATTAAATATAATGGCATAATGTCATTAAGTAACAGCCTTGCAAAAACAATTATAGTAAATACAACCCAGCTATATATGTGGGTTGTAAGAAACTCACTTCAGATATAATATAGACAAGTTAAAAGTTTGGAGAATCAGGCTCAGTGCCTGTGGCTCAACGGGCTAAGGCACCAGCCACGTGCACCTGAGCTGGCGGGTTCGAATCCAGCCCGGGCCAGCCAAACAAAAATGACGGCTGCAACCAAAAAACGGCTGGGTGTTGTGGCGGGCGCCTGTAGTCCCAGCTACTTGGGAGGTGGAGGCAGGAGACTCATTTGAGCCCAGGAATTGGAGGTTACTGTGAGCTGTGATGCCACAGCACTCTATCCAGGGTGACAGCTTGAGGCTCTGTCTCCAAAAAAAAAAAAAAAGTTCGGAGAATCAGGCGGTGCCTGTGGCTGAGGGAGTAGGGCACCAGTCCCATGTACCGAGGGTAGCAGGTTCGAATCTGGCCTGGGCCAGCTAAACAATGACAACTGACAACAACAAAAAATAGCCAGGTGTTCTGGCAGGCACCTGTAGTCCCAGCTACTTGGGATGCTGAGGCAAGAGAATCTTTTAAGCCCAAGAGGTTGAGTTTGCTGTGAGCTATGACACTGTTGCACTCTACCAAGGGCGACAAAGTGACTCTTTCTCAACAACAAAAATAAATAAATAGAAACATTTCAACATTTTCTTAAAAAAAAAGAAAAAGGTCAGAAAAAATATAGCATGCAAACACTGATCAAAAGTTAGACTGGTTATAAAGTGGGCTTGAAAGGAATGAAAATGACCAAGGACAAAGAGAGGCTTGAATTAAAGATAAAGAGCCATCCAAAAATGCATAACAAATTCTAAATGTGTATATACCAGACTATAGAGCTGCAAACTGAAGGATGAAATAGACAAATCTACAGTTATACTTGGAGACTTTTAACACCCTGGGTAATTGATAGAACCACAGTTATATGTCAGTACCTCAAAACTGCTGTTATCAATACAAAAAATAAAAAGAAATTGTCATGGCTACAGAAGACATGAATCACATTATCAAACAGATTGAATTGATGGATAGGTATAACATACTCTATCCAATAACAGCACGTTATTTTCATGTGCACATAACATTCACTAAGATAAACAGTGTTCTAGTGCATGAAACAAACCAAAACAAATTAAAATAATTAAAAGCATACAAATTGGGCAGCACCTCTGGCTCAGTGGGTAGGGCACTGGCCCCATATACCGAGGGTAGTGAGTTCAAACCCGGCCCCAGCCAAACTGCAACAACAATAAAAAATAGCTGAGCGTTGTGGCAGGTGCCTATAGCTCCAGCTACTTGGGAGGCTGAGGCAAGAGAATCGCCTAAGCCCATGTCACAGGGAGATTACATATGTGACTTGAATGAAAAGAAAATTACACCTTACATTTGTCTTTTTGTTTTTTTTTTAACTTTTTGAGACAAAATCTCACTCTGTCACCCAGGCTAAAGTGCCATGGCATTGTAATTCATAGCAACCTCGAACTTTTGGACTCAAGTGATCCTCTTGCCTTAGCTTTCAGGGTAGCTGGGACTATGAGCATGAGCTATCATGCCAGGCTAATTTTTCTATTTTTTGTAGAAAAGGGGGTCTCACTCTTGTTCAGGCTGTTTTGGAATTCCTGAGTTCAAGTATTCTGCCGGCCTCAGCCTCCCAGAGTGCTAGGACTATGGGCGTGAGCCACCATGCCCTGACATTCTTTAATTTATTGAATGCAGATGAAGCATTGCTGAGAGGAAATTTTATTGCACTAACCACTTGTATTAGAAAAGAATAAAGTCTAAAGTAAATGGGGGAATTTACACTCTAGGAAACTAGGAAATTTGAGCAGATGAAATTGGAAGTAAGTGGAATGAAGAAAACAATGTAATTAAGGGCAGGAATCATTCAAATAAAAAATATGTAGTAAGAACCAATGAAATAAAAGGCTGGTTCATGGGGAAAAAAGTCAGTAAAATTAATAAAAAAGATAATACATCATGACCTGATAGTATTTATTCCAAAAAGGCAAGGTTAGGGCCGGCTGCAGTAGCTCATGCCTATAATTCTAGCACTCTGGGAGGCCGAGGCAGGTGGATTGCCTGAGCTCACAGTTTCAAGACCACTTTGAGTCAGAGTGAGACCTCATCTCTAAAATAATAGCTGGGCATTGTGGTGGGCCCTTGTAGTCCCAGCTACTTGGGAGGCTCAGGCTTGAGAATCTCTTGAGCCCAAGAGTTTGAGGTTGCTGTGAGCTGTGATGCCACAGCACTCTACCGAGGGTGACAAAGTGAGACTCTGCCTCCAAAAAACTAAATAAATAAATAAATAAATAAATAAATAATTTTTAAAAAGGCAAGATAGGTTTTAATATTTGAAAATCAATCAATACAATTAACTATTTTTGTTTTGTTTTTTGTTTTTTTTTTGAGACAGAGCCTCAAGCTATCGCCCTGGGTAGAGCGTTGTGGCAGCACAGCTCACAGCAACCTCCAATTCCTGGGCTCAAGCAAGTCTCCTGCCTCTGCCTCCCAAGTAGCTGGGATTACAGGTGCCCTCCACAACGCCCAGCCATTTTTTGGTTGCAGCCGTCATTGTTGTTTGGTGGGCGGAGGCTGGGTTCGAATCCGCCAGCTCAGGTGTACATGGCTGGCGCCTTAGCCCGTTGAGTCACAGGCGCCGAGCCGCAATTAACTGTTAATAACAGAGTAGGCCCAGTGTGGTGGTTCACTTTCGTAATCCCAGCACTTTGGGGGAATCCAAAGGAGGAGGATCACTTGATCCTGATTCTCCTGGCTCAGCCTCCTGAGTAGGTAAAACTACAGGCAATGCTAATTGTTCTGTTGATTATATTGAGAGGGTTACTGTATTGCTCAGGTGTTTGAGACCAACTTGGTAACATAGCCTGACACTGCCTCAAAAACAAACAAAAAGAAACCAAGACACGCACACACACACAGAAATGTGATTATCTATACCTGAGGTTGGTAAACTTTTTATGTAAAGGGTCTTGTAAGTGTTTTAGCCTCTGTGGGCCACATACAGTTTCTGTTACATTTTCATCTTTTCCTTAACTACTTAAATATGTAAAAGTTATTCTTAGGGCAGTGCCTGTGGCTCAAAGGAGTAGGGCACTGGCCCCATATGCCAGAGGTGGCGGGTTCAAACCCAGCCCTGGCCAAAAAAAAAAAAAAAAAGTTAGCTTACAGACTGTACAAAAACAGGGTGTGAACCATATTTGGCCATGGAACATAGTTGGCTAACCAAAGATCTAGATAGATGCAGAGGAACCATTTGATAAAAGTATAATAAGTATTTATGACAAAAGACATTCTCAGCAAAGTAGTAGTAGAAGGGAACTTCCTTAAATAGATGAAGGGCATTCAAAATTTTTACTGTCCCTGCTGGTAGGGAGGGTGGGAAGTCTGTGGCTTTTATCTTGGTGTTTGCATGGGGTGTGGCATGTATAGTGGAAATATTTCTGTTCTGCTTGGTCATTCTTTGCAGCACATTGGCTGGAAAGAGCAATATTTTGGGGGGCATTTTTTGTCTGTGACCATCAGCATATCTCTAAACAAAGAAACAAAACCCAACACTAAAATCTAGGGAATTCTGGCTTGGTGCCTTTAGCTCAGTGGCTAGAGTGCCAGCCACATACACTGGAGCTAGAGGATTAGAATCCAGCCTGGGCCTGCCAAACAACAGTGACAACTACAACCAAAAAAATAGCTGGGCGTTGTGGCGGGCACCTGTAGTTCCAACTACTTGGGAGGCTGAGGCAAGAGAATCACTTAAGCCCAAGAGTTGGAGGTTACTGTGAGCTGTGACCCGATGGCACTCAACCGAGGGCAACAAAGTAAGACTCTATCTCAATAAATAAATAAATAAATAAATAAAAATAAAGAAAATCTAAGGAATTCATCATTAGGTCATTCCTAGGTCTCAGATCTCTAGGCAATTTTTGTCTTTTTCCCACTGTGAGGCAGGGTCTTGCTCTGTCGCCTAGGCTTGAGTGCAATGGTATTAGGGCTCACTGCAACCTCAGAGGGTTCTCCTGAGTCAGTCTCCTGAGTGGGTGAAACTACAGGCATGCACTAGCATGCTTGACTAATTTTTCTGTTGATTATTTTGACAGGGTCTCAAACTCCTGGTCTCAAGGGATCCCTCTTGCCCTGGCCTCCCAAAGGCATCAGCCATCATATCTGACCCAACTTCTGTTATTTTATTAGTTTTTGAGTAGTGTATTAATATAAACTTGTACATTGTTAAAATTTCACTTTAGTTCTGAGCATCTCTTTTTAGTCTCATCAAGTTTTTATGCTGTATGGATATGAATTTCTGTTGTGTTTTTCCTAAGAACCTACAGATAGCTTAAATAAGGTGTGGTTAGCAGGGATCGTCAACTCATTCTTTTAAGGTCAGAGAATTTATTCTACTTTATGTAAAATAATTTCGAGGAAGAAATATTTGAGAGTTTGTGGTAGAAGACCAGAGATAATGAGCTAGAGAGTACAGTTGAATTAGGTTGGATTTAATTTTTTCAGCATCACCCAGACTCTTCTTTTAGGACCTGGGGTATAATTGGTGTTCGTTCTGTCGTCTTGACACTAACTTAACAAGATTGCTGCTTATAGCCTCTGCAAGTTCTCTCTGTTGTCTTTATTGCCAGTAAGGTAGAAAAATGCACAGTGTATGGAATTTTGTATAATGTCTTGACTGTATTAATATCCCTACCTCTTGCCTGCAAAAACAAGTCTTCAGTAACAAAGAGAAGAAATCAGGCCAAAAGAAATTATGCCAGAGTATTTGTAATTGGATAGTAGAATTTGATTATTAAAATTTTAATTTTTTTAAGTTGTGTTTGGTGAGCATAAACTTTGAGATATCAAAATAAATACATGCTTATGTTCCATAACATTTTATTTAAAGTTATGATGCATTAAAGCCAGTGTTTTTTTTTTTTTTAATCTTTCTATTGCTCAAAGGTGGGGAAGGTTTTTATTCCTGGACTGCCAGCTCCTTCCCTGACAATGTCCAACACAATGCCTCGGCCCAGTACTCCGCTTGATGGCATTAGTACTCCTAAGCCTCTTAGTAAACTACTTGGATCATTGGATGAGGTAAGAAATGGATGAGGTTTTGTAAAAAGAAGAAAAGAATGATGTTTTAAAGTCATTACATCAAATATTAGTTCTTTACATGGTTAACTTACTTTTAGTACTTGTAGATTAAATGTTTTCAAACATGAATGATTCAGTTAACATACATTGACCTTGGGATTTGTGTGGTAACTTTTGAAGGTGCTAGGGAGATGAAACTGATACATTCTTTTCCATCTAAGGATCTCACAGTTTACTTGGGCTGTCTTTAAAAAGAAATTATAATTTTTGTTTTTCAATTTGGAGATAGGGTCTTGATCTGTTACCTAAATTGGAGTGCAGTGGTGTGATCATAGCTCACTGTAACCCCAAACTCCTGGGCTCAAGTGATCCCCCTGCCTCGTCCTCCTTAAGTGTTGGGATTACAGATGTGAGCCACTGCACCTGGCCAAGGAATAATAGTTTAAAGTGGACTGTTAAGAACTATGAAAGAAGAACAAAAATTAACCATGGTGAATTCACTGATGGGAAGATATATCCTGATGGAATGATATGCCAAAACCAAAGCCTCATCTTTGAGAGGCATGCCAGACTTTTTTTAAATCTTGAGGATAAGTAGAAAGAGGCATTTGGGGCAAGGAGGAATCTCACAGTGCAGGTAGGAAGGCTGAGATGGCAGAACTTTTTTTTTTTTATGTACATTTGCATCTTTAACTCCTAGCACACAAGTTAAGGATTAACTCAAACAGATCTGTGGAATGAGTAATCATAAAAGTATATAGATGAGGCATGATGGGGATGGAATAATAATAACCATTTTTTGAGGATTTTATATGTGCTAGGCACTGTTCTGAGTGCTTTATTAATACTGACTCATTTATTCCCTTATATCAGCTTTATTGAGAAGGTTCTACTATGGTCCTTATTTTATAAATAAGTATATGGAAGTACAGAGAGGTTACCTTAATTTCTCAGAAAATACTTCATTTGTATTGTATACAGGTTGTTCTATTGTCTCCAGTTCCAGAACTGAGGGATTCTTCAAAACTTCATGATTCTCTCTATAATGAGGATTGTACTTTCCAACAAATTGGAACTTACGTTCATTCTGTCAGAGATCCTGTTCATAACAGAGTAACTCTGGTAAGTATGCTTTAAAACATTAGATAGCTTTCAAGAGGTAGAGTTTACATTTCACATTTTTCAAAATGCAAAATTTTGTCTGAAAAATGAAAAAACATTTCTCATGATTCAAAAAAATTTCTCAGCTGGGAACAGTGGCTCACGCCTGTAATCCTAGCACTCTGGGAGGCCAAGGCAGTGGATTGCCTGAGCTCACAGGTTTGAGACCAGCCTGTACAAGAGTGAGACCTTGTCTCTAAAAATAGCCGAGCGTTGTGCTGGGTGCCTATAGTCCTAGCTACTTGGGAGGCTGAGGCAAGAGAATTACTTGAGCCCACAAGTTTGAGGTTGCTGTGAGCTATGATGTTACAGCACTCTATTGAGGGCAACAAGGTGAGACTCTGTCTCAAAAAAAAAAAAATTGTGTCATTTTTTGTACTCTTTTGCTTTTTTTTTTTTCTTTTTTTAAGGAACACTGGTTACAGCCACGAGCCAATTAAGTGAGGCTCTGATGTAGCAGTACACTCTTTTGCTTTTAAGTATAAGATAATTATGCTTAAGTTTTTGAACTTTTTTTTTTTTTTGAGACAAAGTCTCAAGCTGTCACCCTGGGTAGAGTGCTGTGGCATCATGGCTCACAGCAACCTCCAACTCTGGGGCTTAAGCCAACTTTTTGCCTCAGTTTTTCTATTTTTAGTAGAGATGGGGGTCTTGCTTTTGCTTAGGCTGGCCTCAAACTCATGAGCTCAGGTAGATCTCAAACTCATGAGCTCAGGCAGTCCAACTGCCTTGCCCTTCCAGAGTGCTAGGATTACAGGCGTGAGCTAACTGCCCAGCAAAAGATTTTCTATTATTAAAAATTATTTGAAAGCAAAAACTTATTTAGTGAGTTGAATTGTTTGTTGACAAGGTTTTTGTCCTGTCATTAAAAGTAGGTATCCCTTTTGATGATGGTGACTTTTAGTGTCTGTCTAAAAATTGAGCACTGTAATCCTTGAACTCTGGAAGGCTGAGGTAGGAGGATCTCTTGAGCTCAGAAGTTTGCAACCAACTTGAGCCAAGAGCAAGACCTTGGTGCATTGTCTCGGGAGCCTGTAGTCCTAGTTACTTGGGAGGCTGAGACAGGAGGATTGCTTAAACCCAGGAGTTTGAGGTTGTTGTGAGCTAGGCTGATGCCATGGCAGTCTGGCCTCGGTGACAAAGTGAGACTCTATCTTAAGGAAAAAAAAAAAATTAGGCACTTTTTATTGAAATAAGAATTTGAAAATGTTTTACAAATAGTAAGAAAGTTTCTGAAAGTTAGAATTGTTCATTTTTGTTGGAGTAATGCATTTCATTTATTTTATTGAATTTTATGGTGATAGGCAAATAGTCTTGTAAAGCACCAGCTATTTTTAAGACATTCATTGACTCAGAATGCACAAATCCTCCTTGCTTTCTTTTTTCCATTCTTTTTCCTAGGAACTGAGTAATGGCTCCATGGTTAGGATCACTATTCCTGAAATTGCCACCTCTCAATTAGGTACGGTTGACAATCAGACCTTACTTCTATGTGTTCTCAGTTTGATTTGTAAGATTTTGAGCAATTACTGATTAACATTAATAATTGGGGTTTAAAAAATTATTTTGCCATTTTTGAAGCTACTAGATTAAGTTTTTCTGATTTGTTGAGAAACTTTAAAGAGCTGAGAAGTGCTTTGTGATATTTACTTTGTGTGCTATAAGGCTGGAGTATAGTTGAAGGATGTGCTAATTCTGTTTCCTGAAATTCATAAGATAAGGAATATTATGCAGTAGGATTACAAGATACAGACGTGCCTCTTGCAAGAAAATCTTGAGAAACAAGAAGCCTGAGCAATTAAAATATTTCTCGGCATATTTAATGATTTTAATCCTAAAATAAATTTCCCTACTTTTAGATAAGTTGTAAATTTAACATATTTGCCTTAATTGAATAAAACTTAGTATTATAGTCAAAGTACAATCAGAAATATTTTGATAAATATAGGATTCTGCTTGAATTATTATTGAAATGTAATTTGGAAGACTCTGGGAAAGAATATTTCAGAACAGAATAATAAGCAAAATACTAGAATTAAAAGGATTTGCCAAAAAATACAAGTTAAGAAAAGAAAGTATGTGTAAATATGTTTATGACGTCTTTTGATTTCAAAATATAGCTGCCAAAGCAAAGCATTGGCTGACTAGAATGACTTTCTTCTTTTTGGAACTTTTTTTCATCGATATAGTAAATGATGTTCCAAGTTGGTTTATAGGTTCTTTGTGTTTTCAACAGGTATTTAGTTAGTAGTCACAAGGCCAAGTATACAGAATTATCATTAGCCTAAACAAAATATATGAAACAAATAATAATGGAGTAAATAAAATAAAAACAAAATAAGATCTTACTTCTTTATAGCCAAATAGAAGTCACATAGTTCATGCACAGAAGTTTTTGTACTTTACTTATAAAGGGTTTAATATACCCTCACACAGCACCTGGTTTACACTTACTTTGGATTCAGCTTTGACGTGCTTAGTTATGGTTTTGTAACATTTATTGCCATTTACACCCAACCTTTGTTATGCGTGTATGCATCTAGCAGATTGCTAAGAAAAAGAATATGCTGACTGTGGACCCAGTGACAATGGAAAGGGAAAGGAAAAAAAGAATTCTGTAAAAAGAGGTTATGTGAATGTAAAAACATTGCAGTTTGAAGCTGTTTACTACTACTGACAGATCCAGGCCTCTCTCCACAGAAGTAGCCTGGGCCATCCTGAGGGGTTCACTGTATGAATGCATAGTGCTATCACTGATGTTTCTACTAATGACTTCAAGCTGTGGTAGTTAATCCATTTAAGACAGACAATATGCAAAACATAAAAAACTGAATGCTGTCAAAAATAAGAGTTATGAAGTTTTGGTTAACAGAAATACTCATTTAGAACATCTTATACTGCCAGTAGGCATTGCTGTTTGTGGATGCATATGTTGAATATCATGTATTTACTCAAGTATTTAAGCAACACTTTAAATAAATTTGCTCACATAGAAATTGTAGTTCGTTATAGAGTGACCTTTAATTTGTCACCTAAGCTAGGACATACATATTTGAGAGTGCAGGGGAGAGTGATTAGTAATTGTAGCAGTGAAGTTGAATTAGGACTATCTTAGGTAAACTGGGCATTTTGATCACCTTATTTATGATCCAAAAGTATTAATTAAAAAGCCATCTATAGGCTTGGTGCCCGTAGCACAGTGCTTAGCACAGTGGTTACGGCGCCAGCCACATACACCGAGGCTGGTGATTTGAACCTGGTGTGGGCCAGCTAAACAACAATGACAACTGCAGCAAAAAAATAGTTGGGCTTTGTGGCAGGTGCCTGTAGTCCCAGCTATTTAGGAAGCTGAGGCAAGAGAATCACTTAAGCTCAAGAGTTTGAGGTTGCTGTGAGTTATGAAGCCATGGCATTCTATCCAGGGTGACATAGTGAGACTGTCTCACAAAAAAAAAAAAAAAAAAACAAACAAACAAAAAACTGCCTATGGAAGTCTTGGAAAGGGCCGAGAGCAGTGTCTCTGGCTGTAATCCTAGTACTTGGGAGGCCAAGGTGGGTGGATTGCCTGAGCTCACAGGTTTGAGACTAGCCTGAGCCAAAGTGAGACTTTGTCTCTAAATATAGCCATTCGTTGTGGCGGGCACCTATAGTCCCAGCTACTCGGGAGGCTAAGGCAAGAGATCACTTGAGCTCAAGAGTTGAGGTTGCTGTGAGCTATGATGCCATGGCACTCTACCAAGGGTGACAAAGTGAGTCTTTGTCTCAAAAAAAAAAAAAAAGAACTCTCAGAAACCCTGTTGAATTTAATAGTTGGTTTAACTTCAGATGATTCGCTAAGATTGGCTCTTTAATGACAGTTCTTGTTCATATTAATTGATCTTTACATAGTACAAGTTAAAAAACTTTCTTATTGAAAGAAGAAAAGAAATGCATGCAGAAGAAACATACTAAAGTAAATCTTTGCTTTTAATAGTACAAACATGTTTGCAAGCAGTTAAGTTGATCCTTCCAAAAGAAGTAGCAGTTCAGATGCTTGTCAAGTGGTATAATGTTCACAGTGCTCCAGGAGGACCTGGTTATCACTCAGAGTGGAATTTATTTGTCATTTGTCTCATGAACATGATGGGTTATAACACAGACCGCTTAGCGTGGACCCGAAATGTAAGTAGATACATTTATTTTCTCCTTGAGTTATTCTGTTATCACTGTAATGGTTGCATAATGTTAATTTTATATATGGCAGATAAACTTAATAGTATACCTTACTCAAAATAGTAGAATAATTCTGAGGTATATTCTATCTAAATATTGTAAATAAAATCTCATTTAATATTTAATGGTACCATTTTACTTAGTAATTACCATCATTGAGTCTTTATAATGTGTTAAAGTACATTTGACTATTTCTCATTTCATCTTTGTAAAATCGCTACAAGTTATGCTTGGATTAGTACTGGTCTTGCTTTTATTAATACATTGAATCACAAAGAGATCACAGAATTGTGATTTGCTCAAAATCAAGACTGCATTTTTCTGACTTTTGGCCTACCATTCTTTTCTGAAGATAAGACTCTCTTTTTCTATACGTATTGGTTGGTATGTGAGGAGGAAGATTTGATTTGAGGGATAATTAAAATACATTAACCTAAGTATAAGTATCTACTCTGTTAATGGTAGCATGGGTGTCCAACCTTTTTTGTCTCTGCCACAAGTTGAAAGAATAAGAGCTATCTTGGGCCACACATTAAATACACAAATACTGGGCAGCACCTGTGGCTCAAGGAGTAGGGTACCAGCCCCATATGCTGGAGGTGGAGAGTTCAAACGTGGCCCTGGCCAAAAACTGCAAAAAAATACACAAACACTAAGGAAAGCTGATGAGCATAAAAAAAAAAAAAAAAAAAAGTCTGTGCATACTTAACATCTGACACCACAGATAAGCAAAATAGTCCTCAAATAATCATTATGTGAGCTGCAGGATCTAGGTTGGACATCCCTGGATAAAGCCATATCCCTCACCCTTCTCCCCCAGAAACTCCTTATAGATCCTTAATGGATTATTTGCAAAATCAGCAAGGTAGTGCCTTTAGTATTAGTGATTTCCTTTTTGCTCTGGAGATCACTCTCAGGACCTTGCCTAGGTCACTCCGAGGAAATTACGCTAAAACATGCTTACCTGTGTCCACATACTCAGCTGTACCTTCTGTGCATTTTATTCTTTTTTTTTTTTTTTTTTTTTTTTTGAGACAGAGCCTCAAGCTGTCACCCTGGAGAGAGTGCTGTGGCATCACAGCTCACAGCAACCTCCATTTCCTGGGCTCAAGCGAGTCTCCTGCCTCCACCTCCCAAGTAGCTGGGACTACAGGCGCCA
>CAUYRH010148423.1:0-11985 GCA_963574655.1 Perodicticus potto | reverse complement strand
TTAGGGCAGAATTAAATGAAATTGTAAAGAAAAGAATCATTCAGAAGATCAATGAAACAAAAAGTTGGTTTTTTGAAAGGATTAACAAAAACCTTTGACCAACCTAACCAGAAACAGAATAGTAAAATCTCTAGTATCGTCTATCAGAAACAATAAAGGGGAAATAAAAATGGACACCTCAGAAATTCAAAAAATCCCAATGATTATTACAAAAAATCTTTATTCCCAGAAATATGATAATCTGAAAGAAATGGACTCATACCTGAAAGCACGCCACCTTCCTAGACTCAACCAGAAAGTATTAGAAATCTTGAATAGACCTACATCAGTCACTGAAATAGCATTAACAATACGAAATCTTCCAAAAAAGAAAATTTCAAGACCAAATGGCTTCACATCTGAAGTGTATCAAAACTTGCAAGAGGAACTAGTACCTATAATATGCAAACTTTTCCAAAGCATAGAAAACGAAGGAATACTTCCCATCACATTCTATGAAGCAAATATCACCCTGATTCCCAAACAAGGAAAAGACCTAATAAGCAAAGAAAATTATAAACCAATATCATTAATGAATATCGATGCAAAAATATTCAATGAGATCTTAGCAAACAGAATTCAAGAACACATCAAAAAAATTGTACACCATGACCAAATTGGTTTTATTCCAGGGTTCCAGGTTTGGTTCAACATATGCAAATCTATAAATATAATACATCATATCAATAAAATAAAAAGCAAAGACCATATGATTTTCTCAATTGATACATAAAAAGCCTTTGATAATATCCAGCATCCTTTCTTGGTCAGAACACTTAAGAAAATAGCCATAGGGCAGCCCCTATGGCTCAAAGGAGTAGGGTGCTGACCCCATATGCCGGAAGTGGTGGGTTCAAACCCAGCCCCGGCCAAAAACTTCAAAAAAGAAAACAGGCATAGAAGGGACATTTCTTAAACTGATAGAAGCCATCTACAGCAAACCCACAGCCAAAATCATATTGAATAGCGTAAAATTGAAAACAATTCCACTCAGATGAGGAATGAGGCAAGGATGCCCACTGTCTCCACTGCTATTCAACATAGTAATGGAAGTCTTAGCCATAGCAATCAGGCAAAAGAAGACTATCAAGGGTGTCCAAATAGGGCCAGAGGAGATTAAACTTAAATGCTCACTCTTCACTGATGATATGATCCCACACCTGGAAAATCCCAGGGATTCAACTTCAAAACTCTTAAAAGTGATCAAGGAATACAGGATATCATCTCAGGATACAAAATCAATACTTACAAATCAGTAGTTTTTATATATGCTAGCAATAGTCAAGTTGAAAATATAGTCCAGGACTCTATTCCTTTTACAGTAGTGCCAAGGAAGATGAAATATCTGGGAATTTACCTAACAAAGAACATAAAAGATCTCTATGAAGGGAACTATGAAACTCTGATAAAAGAAGTAGCTGAAGATGTTAACAAATGAAAAAAACTTATCATGATCATGGATGGGAAGAATCAACATTGTTAAAATGTCCATATTACCCCTATCAAACTACAGATATAATGCAATCCTTATTAAAGCACCATTGTCATACTTTAAAGAACTTAAAAAAATAGTGCTTAATTTTATATGGAATCAGAAAAAAATCTCAAATAGCAAATACATTGCTCAGAAATAAGAATAAATCATCAGGTATCACGTTACTAGAAATCAGGTTATATTATAAATCTATAGTCATCAAAACAGCATGGTACTGGCACAAAACCAGGTAGGTAGATTTATGGAAGAGAATAGAGAACCAGGAGATGAACCCCCCTACTTATCACCATTTCATCTTCAACAATCCTATCAAAAATATTCAGTGGGGGAAAGACTTTCTATTTAACAAATGGTGCTGGGTGAATTGGCTGGCAAACTATAGAAAACTGAAATTGGAACCCCAACTTTACAAAAATTGATTCTCACTGGAAAAAATATTTAAACTTAAGACATGAAACTATAAAAGTACTAGAAGAGAGTACAGGGAAAACACTTGAATAAATCAGCCTTGGAGAATATTTTATGAGGAGGATCCCCTGGGCAATTGAAGAAACACCAAAAATACATTACTGGGATCTGATCACTAAAAAGCTTTGGCACAGCCAAGAGCACAGTAGGTAAAGCAAACAGACAACCTTCAGAATAGGAGAATATTTTTGCAGGTTATGCTTCCAAGAAAGGTCTGACAACTAGAATCCACAGAGAACTCAAGCTAATCAATAAGAAAAGAGCAAATAACCCCATTTCTTTGTGGGCAAGAGACTTGAACAGAAACTTCTCTGATGAAGACTGGTGGATAGCATAAAAACACATGAAAAAATGCTCATCATCCTTAATTATCAGAGAAATAAATGCAAATCAGAACCACTTTGAGATATCTTCTAACTCAAGTAAGATTAGCCCACATCCCCAAATTCCAAAACTACAGATATTTCTGTGGATGCAGTGAGAAGGGAACACTTCTACACTGCTGGTGGGAAATGCAAGGTAATATGACCTTTTTGAAAGAAGTCTGGAGAACACTCAAGGAACTAAAAGTAGACCTACCATTCGATCCTTCAATTCCTCTACTAGGTATATACCCAGTTGATCAAAAATTATTTTACAACAAAGACATTTGCATCAGAATGTTTATTGCTGCCCAATTCATAGTCGCCAAGACATGGAAACAGCCCAAGTGCCCATTGACCCACAAATGGATTAACCAATTGTGGTATATTTACACCATGGAATACTATGCAGCCATGAAAAAAGATAGAGACTTCACATCTTTTATGTTTACCTGGATGGAGCTGGAACATACTCTTCTTAGTAAAGTATCTCAAAAATGGGGGAAAAAAGTATCCAATGTACTCAATACTACTATGAAATCAATATATAATCACCTATATGTTCATATGAATGGCAAAACGTAACTATATTCCAGAAAGTAGAAGGGAAGAGGAGAGAGAGGGGAGGGGAGGGGGGATACGGGAGGATGGAGGGTATTTGTGGGGACCTTACTTAATGTGCATGATGCAATGATACATTTCAAAACTATTAATAAATGAGTATAATTGTGATGGATATGTTACTTAGTTCAATGTAAGCATTTTACATTGTATATCACAGCAGTACACTAAACCCCATAAATTCATCAATGTACAAAGTTATAATTTTAAAAAAAGAAAGCCATTCACTACACATCTGCAATAATTTTACAGCTAATATATTTAATGAATATAGTAAAGCTCTTGAAAATGAGCTCCTTTTAAAGAAAATGAAGTAAGAAGGTCACATCAAGCATTGAAAAAACTCTCCACAGAAACAAGGAAGGGGAGCTTTCCATCTGGTTTCCCCCTTCCTATCTTCTCATAAGAGCCAAATTTTGCATACTCATTATCAGTTTGGTTGTGATAAAATACATTCTGAAAATCTAGCCAGGGTTAACCATTTTCCTGAGACGTCACTAGAAACCTATAAGCGAACTTTCAGAAAGAGGATTCTTCTCTCCTCCTCACAAAATAGTGTTATTTGTCCTGGGCACAAACCATATTGTCCCTTAATTTTGAAAGCTTTGCTTAGAATATATGTCACATCAAAGACAAAGTTTAAAGCATCAAATATGCCTTATGCATCAGCACTTCCTGTCCATGTTTTTCTAAAATCTGGTCAATATTATTTTATAAAAGATGGTAGCCATGTCTGTGTCAATTGGTCAGGCTATAGAATAGAGACAGATGAGACATATTTATGAGCTATTTAGATTTTAAAGCCATAGACCTTGTTTTTTCCCAAAACTCATACATGGAAGCCAGGTTTTACAGGTTCAGTTGTGTCCTCACTTCTGCCAAAAGATATGCTGAAATGCTAACTATAGTACTTAAGAGTGTGACCTTATTTGGAGCTATCATCTTTACAGAGGTAATCCAGTTAAAACAACATCCTATAGTGGGCTCTAATCCAGTATGACTAGTGACCTTATGAAAAGGGGAAATTTGTACATAGAGACAGACACGCAGAAGAACAACTATGTGAGGAGACACAGGCAGAATACTTTAGGAAGATGAAAGTTTTGCATGATGAATTTTCAAGTTAAGAAATATCTAATATTACCAGCAAACCACCGGAAACTAGGAAAAGAGAAGGAAATATTCTTTCCTAGAGTTTTCAGAGGAAGCACAGCCGTGCTGGAGTTTTGATTTTAGCCTTCTTACTTCTAGAACTATTAGACAATAAATTTCTGTTGTTTTAAGTTCATCACTTTGAGGTACTTACTTACAGTCATCCTAGGAAACTAAATCAGCTAGTATGTAAAATATAGGAAAGAAGAGCTTTTCTCCCCAAAGAAGAGATGGAGGACTGAAAATCCTATCTGTCGGGATCCATCTTTGTTTCTGAACCTCTGTATCTCTTCAGAACCTTGAGAAAATGCATAACAAGATTGAAATTCACTGCTTGGGTCTATTGGCCCTTCCTTTGGAAAATAGTGATGTGCTTTTCCAGCATGATAAGGTGGTATAAACATTAATTAGGTCAAAAAATGACTCAGTTTCCCACCCAATTTCACAACTCATCCACTGTAACCTAGACAAAATCCTTTTACTCTGACTCATTTTTTTTCCTCATCTATAGCATCCTCTTTAATTCTCAAAGTTGACTGTTTTAAATATTAGCAGTAATTAAGCTCTCTAGCTTTCTCAAGGAATACATTCTGTTTAGATGAATAAACCAGGAGCTTACAAGCCCTGAACCAAGAACTCTATCTCAGTATTTTTCTACATTCTTTCTGATACTCCACTCACTCCTGTATTTTCTTCTGGAAACATAAGATATAATTCCTTATCAACTTAAAGTAGGAAAACATAGTTCCTGGCTTCTTGTTCACTGGAGTGGACCCTGCATGGACAGTTAGAAAGGGGGATTTCTTCATTATTGTCTTTTTTGAAACTTGAGATTAATAAAGGGATATTAACATTTAGGTTACATTGTTGGCTTTTGTTTGGCAAAGTCCTCCTTGTAGTTTGAGGCCTTCACCCAGGAAGTGTGCCATACATATGAACGTACATAGTGCTTACCAATCTCCCTCTTCCCCCCTTCTTCTCACTAGAATATCATCACTTTTTTCTCTTATATCAGTGTGTAGCTTTTCATCTACTAGTTTAATATTAGTATTGAGTACATTGGATGTTTGCTTTTCCATTCTTGTAATACTTAATAGCTTAGGAGGATGTTCTCAATATCATCCAGATAAATACAAAATATGTAATGTCTCTGTCTTTCTTTAAGGCTGAATAGTATTCAATATAGTATATACCATAGATTATTTATCCATTCATGAGTGGACAGGCAATTACCCATCTTCACAATTTTGAATTGAGCTGCAATAAACATTCTGGTGTTAATGTGCTATGATAAAATATTTGTTTCTTCTGGGTTTATGCCTACTAATGAGATTGTGAGATCCAATGGAAGATCTACTTTAGCTCTTTGAGGATCCTCCATACTTTTCTCTAAAAAGGCTGTATTAGTTTGCAACCCCACCAAAAGTGTATAAAAGTTCTCTTTTCTATACACCAATGCCAACATCTGCAGCCGTAGGACTTTGCAACATAGTCTATTCTCACTGGGATAAGGTAATATCTCAAGGTGGTTTTGATTTGCATTTCTCTGATAATTAGGGATGATGAGTATTTTTTCACATGTTTGTGGGCCATTCATTTATTTTCTTAGGGGAAGGTTCTGTTATGTCTCTTGTCCAGTGATAAATTAGATAGTTTCTCTTTTCTTAGTTTGAGTTCCCTATAGATTCTGGTTACTGGCCTTTTGTCTATTCATAACATATAAATATGTTTTGCCATTTTCAATGTTGTCCATTGTTTAATTGTTGTGTAATTAGCTGTTCAGACCATTTTTAGCTTGATTATGTCCTATTTACTTATTTTTGTTGTTGCTGTAATTGTCCATGAAGTCTTCTTTATAAAATCTTTCCATATGCCAATATTATCAAGATGTTTTCTCAAATTTTCTTCTAGAGTTTTTATCATTTTTGTGTCTCTGACTTAAGTCTTTTATCAATTGTAAGCGAAGTTTTGAAAGTGGAGAGAGGTGTGGGTTCGGTTTCAGTCTTTTACATGAGGCTCTACAGTTTCACAGCATCATTTGTTGAATAAAGATTCTTTTCTCCAGTGTATGCTTTTGTTTGGCTTATCAAAGATCGGATGGTGATATGATGCTTGATTCATCTCTAGGCTTTCCATACTGTTCCATAGATTTAGATCTCTATTTTGTGTCAATACCATGGTGTTTTTATCACTATGGAAATGTAGTATAACCTGATGTGTGGAAAAGTAATGCCACCAGATTTGTTTTTATTTCTAAGACTTGTGTTGGCCATTCTTTTGTTGTTGTTGTTCTTGTTCTTGTTCCATATGAAAAAATGAGCTATATTTTCAAGTTTTTCAAAGTATGATGTTGGTGTTTCAATGGGGAAGCATTAAATCTGTAGATTGCTTTGAGGGTAGTATAGACATTTTGACAATGTCAATTTTTCCTATCCATGGCTATGATATGTTCTTTCATTTAATGTTTTCTACTATTTCTATTCTCAGGGTTTCACAGTTTTCTCTTTAGAAATCCTTATCATCCTTTGTTAGATATATTCTATAGTATTTCATTTTATTTTAAGTTATTGTGAAAGGTATTATTTCTTTGATTTGATTCTCAGCTTGAATGATATTATTGTATTTGAAGAATATTCATTTGTAGAAATTGATTTTATATGCGGAAACATTATTGTATTACTTGATCACTTCTAGAAGTCTCATGGTTGAGTCTGTGGGATTTTCTAAGTATAAGATCATATCATCAGCAAAGAGCAAAAATTTGACCTCCTCTGTCCCCCATTTGAATACCCTTAGCATTCTCTCCCATGACTGTATTGTGTAGGATTTCAAGCAATACTTTGAATAGTAGTTGCAGAGTCCAGTTCTAATTATAAATGCTTGCAATTTCATTACATTCAGTATAATATTAGCTGTAGGTTGTTTTTAATGTCTTCTTTCAGTTGAGAAGTTTTCCAATTATGCTTATTTTATTTATTTTTATTGTTGGGTACATTAAGGATACAAAGAGCCAGGTTACACTGTTTGCATTTGCTGGGTAAAGTCTCTCAAATTATAGTGTCCAGTCCCCAAGAGGTGTGTCTCACATCATGACCCAGCAATCCCTCCCTATCTCCACTCTCTCATCCACCCTCCCCCAACTAGCATCAATTTTCCTCATGTAAGAATTGAGTACATAAGATTCTTGCTTACATTCTTATGATACTTTACTAAGAAGAATTTCAATTCCATCCAAATTTATACAAAAGATGTAAAGTCACCATGATTTTTAGTGACTTATTAGTATTCCATGATATGCATATACCACAACTTAATAATCCATTCCCAGGTTGGTGGGCATTTAGGTTGATTCCACAATTTGGCAATTGTAAATTGTACTTCAATAAACAGCCTAGTGCAAATATCCTTGAGATAAAATGAATTAATTTCTTCTGGGTAGATGCCCAGTAATGGGATTGCAGGATTGTATGGGAGGTCTAGTTTGAGTTTTTTGAGGATTCTTCATATTTCCTTCCAAAATAGTTGCATTAGTTTGCAGTCCCACTAGTAGTGTCAAAGTGTTCCCTTCTACCCACAAGCACAGCAGCATCTGCAGCTTTGATTCTTTGTGATGTGGGACATTCTCACTGGGTTTAGGTAATATCTCAGGGTGGTTTTGATTTGTATTTATCTGATAATCAAGGATGATGAACATGTTTTTATATGACTGCTAACCAGTAATCTGTCTCCTTTAGAGAAGATTCTATTCATCTCACTTGCCCATTAAAATAAACGATTGTTGGCTCTTTTGTTGCTTAATTTGAGTTCTGTTTAGATTCTAGTTATCAAGATTTGATCCGATTCATAATATACAAGTATCTTTTCCCATTCCAATGGTTTTCTATTTGCTTTGGTTTTTGTCTCCTTCAGTGTACAGAAGCTATTCATTTTAATTAAGTCCCCTTTGTTTATTTTTTTTCTTGCTACAATTGCCACTGGACTCTTCTTTGTAAACTCTTTCCCCTGGACGATAACTTCAGTGTTTTCCCCACACTTTCTGTGATAATTTTTATTGATTCATGGCTTATATTGAGATCTTTTAAACATCTTGAATCAATTTTACTAAGTGGATAAAGGTGCAGGTCCAGTTTCAATCTTTTACACGTGGTTATCCAGTTATCCCAGCTCCATTTATTCAATAGAGATTTTTTTCCCCCAGTGTATGGCTTTTTGTTTGTTTGTTTATCAAAGATCAGGTGACTGTAAGATTTCTGTTTCATCTCACAATTTTCTATTTGATTCCAGATGTCAATGTCTCTATTTTTGTGGCAATACCATGCTGTTTTGATCACTATGGCCTTGTGGTACAACCTGAACTCTGGTAGAGTAATGCCCCCGGTCTTGCTTTTATTACTAAGAATTGCCTTAGCTATATGTTGTTTTTTTTCTGGATCCAAACAAAAAGAAGAATTATTTTATCAAAATCTTGAAAGTATGATGTTGGTATTTTAATGGGGATTTCATTGAATCTGTACATTGCTTTGGGAATTATAGAAATCTTAAAAATGTTGATTTGTCCCAGCCATGAGCATGGTATGTTCTTCCATTTGTTAAAATCTTCTGCTATTTCTTTCTTAGGGTTTCGTTGTCTTCTTTAAAAGTACCCTTCACGTCTTCTGTTAAGTATATTCCTAGATATTTTACTTACTTTGAAGCTAATGAGAAGGGAATTGTGTCCTTGATTAGCTTCTCATCTTGACTATTACTGGCATATACAAAAGCTACTGATTTGTGAACATAGATTTTATGTCCTGAGACATTGCTGTAGGTTTTTGGTGACTTCCAGAGTCTTGTGTTGGAGTCTTTGGCGCCTGTAGTCCCAGCTACTTGGGAGGCTGAGGCAAGAGAATCTCCTATGCCCATGAGGTTGGAGGTTGCTGTGAGCTGTGTGATGCCACGGCACTCTACCGAGGGTGATAAAGTGAGACTCTGTCTCTACAAAAAAAAAATAATTCCCTGTTTTAATCATGTGAATGGTGCTTTTGTTCTCAATGCTATTTAATTATGATATAATTTTGGTTATTTCTTTTCTTTTGCTATGTTTGGGATTGGATTGCTCTGCCTTTTCCAGTTTCTTGTGATGAATCTTGAGATTATTGATTTGCACTCTTTCTGTTTTTTGGACATTATCATCTACTGAGAAAAATTTCCATCTTAGGACTGCTTTGGCAGCATCCCATGAATTTTGATTTCTTGTGGATTTCTTGTTGTTTTGTTCAAAGGATCTAATGTTTTTCTTCTTTTCCTCCTCCTTGACCTAGTTTTCATTTAGCATAAATTTGTTTAGTTTCCATGACTTTGTGTGGGGACAAAACTTTCTCTTGGATTTCCACTGTGGTCCAAAAATATACAAGGTATAGCTTTCATTTTTTTTAATTTGTTGAGGTTTGATTTGTTTCCTAGGATGCATTCACTTTTGGAGAATGATCCCTGAAGTGATGAGAAGAATGTACAATCACTAATATTTGGGTGGTGTGTTCTATGGATGTCTATTAAGCCTAGTAATCTTTGGGCCATGTTTAAGTCTATTTTCTTTTGTTTATTGGGGTTTTAAAATACCCACCTATTATGGTGTTGTAGGATATCCTATTATTCAGAGAGAATAAATATGGGAGCATTTTTGTGGGTACATATATGTTTAGGATGTAAATATATTCTTGTCTTATTTTCCCTTGACCAGTACATAGGGCACATCTTTGCCTTTATTTTTTTGGTTTAAATCCAATATTATCTGCAAATAAGATTGTGGCCCATGCTTTCTTCTGATTTCAATTTTCCTTAAATATTGTTTTCCAACCCTTCACCCTAGGTCTTGTTTTGTTCATAGGGTGTAGATATGTTTCCTGAAGGTAGTATACAATTGGCTTTTTTTTTTTAATCAAGTCAGCCACCATGGACATTTTAGTGGGGAAGTCAAGTCATTCACATTTATTAAGAGAACTGATAAGTAAGGTGGAGTTCTGTTCATTTTGTTTGTTGGAGTTTTATCGCTTATTTTTATTACCTGCACCATTGTGGAATCTAGGCTTTAGTTTTCAGGTGTCTGCTTTTTTTCAAAATTTCAGATTAATATTAGGGTAAAAATGTGTAGGTTACATTGTTTTCATTTCTAAAGTAACATTCAAGTTATTGATCCCAAAACCTGTGGCCATGCTGAATACCATCACATTGTGCACATTAGGTTAGATTGTGCTAATAATCCTCTCTCCTTTTCCCTCCCCTCTACCTCCTTTCCTCTCCCACTCCTAACCCTAACTCCTCACTAGACTATACATTTTTTTTCTGTGTAGGCATGTAGTTGTTTACTTTTTGGTTTTATATCAGCATTGAGTATACTGGAGACTTATTATTTTTCACTTTTGTTATACTTTACTGAGAAAAACGTGTTTTAACTTCACCCAAGTAAACACAAAAGATATAAAGTCTCCATTTTCCTTATGGATAAATAGTACTCCATGATATTCATATACCACTGTTGTTAATCTATTCGTGGGTTGATGGCCACTTGGTTGGGTTTCACATCTTGGCAATTGTGAATTGAGCTGCAATAAACATTCTGTTGCAAATATCTTTGCAGTAATTTTTTTTCTTTCTGGGTAGATACCTAGTAATGAGACTGCAGATCAAATGGAAGGTCCTGTTTTAATTCTTTGAGGATTCTCCATACTTTTTTCCATAGAGGTTATATTAGTTTTCAGTCCCACCAGCAGTGCAAAAGTGGTCTTTCTCTCCAAATCATGGCAGCATCTGCAGATTTGAAATATTGATGTACTGATGTGGCCTCATCTCTCTGTAGTTGGTGATATCTCAGATTAGTTTTGATTTTCACTTCTCTGATGATTAGGGATGATGAGCCGTTTTTCATGTATGTTTTTGGACATAAGTATGTCATCTTCAGAGAGGTTTCTATTCATGGGTCTTCCCCACTTATAAATGGGGCTGTTTGCTCCTTTCTTGTTGATTAATTTCAGCTCTTTCTACATACTGCTTATCAGGACTTTGTCAGATTTATAGCCTGGAAATATCTTCTCCCATTCTGAAGGCCGTCTGTTCGCCTTAGTTGTGGCACCCTTAGCTGTGCAGATTTTTAGATGTACCATACCCATTTATTTATTTTTGGTGTTGCTACAATTGCAAAGGGGGTCTTCTTCATAAAATCTTTTCCCAGGTCTTTTTTCTCAAGAGTTTCCCCCAGAGTTTCTTGTAGAATTTTTATTGTTTCTTATTTTAAATTTAACTCTTATCCAGAAACAGTCAATTTATGTTAGTGGTGAGAGGTGAATGTCCAATTTTGGTCTTCTACATGTGGATACCCAGTTCTTCCATCTTCATTTATTAAATAGGGATTATTTTCCCCATTGCATGATTTTGCACGGTTTATCAAAGATGAGATTGTGATATGTACTTGGGTTCACCTCTAGGTTTTCTATTCTGTTCTAAAGATCTATATCTCTATTTGTATCTCTAAACAGTAACATGCTGTTTTGATCACAATGGACTTGAGGAATAACCTAATTTCTGATAACATCATGCCTCCAGATTTGTTTTGATTTATTAAAATTTTATTGGCTTTTTTCTTCTGGTTCCATATGAAATGAAATATTATTATTTAAAGTTCTTCAAATTATGATATTGGTGCTTTGATGGAGATTGTATTAAAATTACAGATTCATTTAGGTAGTATGGACATTTTAACAATGTTGATTGTTCCCAGGCACAAGTGTGTTATGTTCTTCCATTCATTAACATCTTCTGGTATTTCTTTCTCAGGGATTCCTAGTTCTTTTTATAGAGATCTTTCATGTCCTT
>CAUYRH010148422.1:0-59107 GCA_963574655.1 Perodicticus potto | reverse complement strand
TAAGATGCACCACAGGTGTGGCCCCATCAAGTACCCTCTCTCCACCCCAACCTCCCCCCTCCCAAATGTCTTCATACAATAACTAAGAAAATGCCATGAAGGGTATGTTAAACAGTTTGATGAAAACATTTCAGATTGTATATGAAACCAGCACATTGTACCCCTTGATTGCACTCATGTACGCAGCTATGATTTAATTAAAAATATATACATATAAAAGAAAAATAAAGAAAGAGGGACATGAGAACACATGGGAGATGGCAACGTAGTCTTAAGGGTTCTATTTCGTTATGTCTTTGATATTTCTCATGCAGCAAATGGATCCTCCTGAAAGCAAAAGAAAGCAGAAGCTTATGACAGTTTTGAAGGAATTGTGTAGCCAAAGAAACTATGATTCTCTTTTCAAAGAGCCTGCAACTGTCAAAGAAATGCCAAATACCCCAACATGCGCTAGCAGAAAATAGGCTACCTAAATCGTTCAGCCCCCGGGAAGGGAGTACTTGGCCTCTTCAGATGTGGCCATGTAGGATGTTGCACAAGGAACTGTCCAGCAGGTGAAGTGGAGGGGTAGGGGAGAGGTGTTGATAGGGAACAATAGTTAAAAAATTTCATCCTGGAGAACAGAATCAAGAGTTAACAGAATCAAATATGTAACTTCTCCAACTGCCAGGACAAAAATATCACCACCACCATGAACTAGTAACTGCTTGATAGTAAATGCTACCCCATTGAAAAGAGCATGGGATTAAGGGGTAGCAATCTTTTTAATTATAGGTCACTGCTCCATGAAAAGCCATGGCTGATACAAGAAAAGAAGTAAATATCACCCCATAAGCCTGGATTTTGACCTTGATGGAATAGTTGGATTGGATTTTGAGTTGTCCAGCTTGGGGCTGTGTGTGTTCTAAGTAACAAAGGGTGCAAAGGGCTATGGGGTGACATGCACGGAACAGCTATGTTTGTGAGTTGAACACCAAAATCCACGGTCTCTTTTGTCTCGGCATTAAGCTAGATTCCTTCTTTGGCGCCGTAACCAAGTGACTATATTTAAGCTAAAATAGTGACAAATGGCAATACATACTATTATGGCCCTTAAATATCTTCTATGTGTGCTGAAAGTCACATGTTCTTAGATGGTCTTAGATTCTTAAATATCAACTTAGATGTCACATGTTCAAGGTGGCAGAGCTTTTGTTACCCTGGATCCCTGAGCGATTAAGTGGAGAAGAAACTGTCTCCTCACCAACCATCAGAAACAGTTTTAGACTGTTAAGTAAATGAGCTATAACTCCATAGTAAGTTAATGCAGAACATTCTGTAATTTGTAATAGCACCAGGGATGCCCAACCCGTGGTCTCCCATTTTGTGAGGACTATTTTGCCAATCTGTGGTGTCAGACATCAAAAAAAGTATGTATTGTTTATTTTTTCTTTTTTGCTAATCAGCTTTCATTAGTTTGTGTATTTACTGTGTGGGCCAAGACAATAAATTCTTCTAAGTGCAGCAGAAAAGAGAACAGATTGACATCCCTGTGAGTAGACGCAATATTACACTCTCCATTTTACAAATGTAAACAAATGAGCCTTATTGAACTTCCCATGGATAATTTGAAGAGATGACAAATGAAGTGGGTGGGGCTCAAACCTATGTCTCCCCAACTCCAGCATATCATTATATTGTGTCCCATTCTCATTTGAGAATTCAATATATATCATGGGTCATTGAAAATTGCACCTACTGGGGTCAAGATAACCCAAACCACATTTTCCGACCTTCTGGCGCGAGGTAGATGCTCGGTTGCCCTTTGTTTGTGTCTTGTATTCTCTTTCATTAGCATGACTGAAAAACAAATTATTTTCCTTTAAATTGCTAAGGAAGCAGTCAGGAATCAGAGTGAAGAAACCAAATCTGGGCGTGCCCTGCAAGCTAATGAAAGACCACCCTCCCTCTCCAAATGCTGATTCCACAGGGATTCTTTAGGTAAATGAAAATCATAAGCCATTTGATCCTGAAAGTTTTTCTGCAGAAAGGCAAGATCAGGTCCTTTCTCTGTGTTAAATCTTGCCTTGATTAAATTGGCTTTTTTTCTTAGTGAGTTTCCAAAGCGCCGAGTTACTAACAAGAAAAGGTTTTAATAGGGTCCTAGATTTTAAAGCCATGGGCAACGCAGCCTGGGTCCTTTATGATGTGTAATGAAGAAATCGCTGCTTTTTAAAATCATCTTTCTAAGAATTATAATAATTCCCTCCTTTTTATGTACCCGCTCTCCCTTTTACTTTATGTGTTCCCAATGCTGCCTGCCTTAAAGGGCACATATGTACACACTAGAGAAGCAAAAACTCTGCTTCTCACAAGACAGTGTCCTGGCTGGAAGGGCTTTCCCTCCCAGCTGTTGCAGCATTTTAAGAAACAGGTGTGTCCACTCGGCAGATCCGCTTCCCCAGCCACCCTCCTTTCCCTCTCTCCCTTCCATCACTGTTCCTTTCCGTCTTTCAGTCCCTTTCGGCCTCCTTCTTGTTCCTTCTTTTTCCTTGCACAATTTTCTTCTCTGTGCCTTTCCTTGATCATTATAACAAAGAAACCCAACTCTGGGGAGGATCCCAAACTCTTCACCAATCAGGACAAGGTCCTGTGTGCACAAGCCAACAGAAAGAAGCCTTCCCTTTGCATGGACACGGCGTCCTGCTGCCTTAAGTTCCCGCCATCCTCAGTATGTTTCTCCTCCTAGACTTCATCTCCCCTTAGACAGACGGGCAGCCCGGGACATCATTTCAAGCTGCAAAAGGTTTCTTTCTTTCCTTTTTTAAATTTTTTTATTATTTTGACGGTTTTTCTTTTGTTTTCTTTATTTTGATTTTCTTCCCGCTCTTTTCAAGGGCCCCAAAGCTGGGTGATCTCAGTTGAACCAAAACACTTTTCAAATTCTATCCTAACAAAGAAATATCGGATATTCTAACAAAGGAGAAAAGAAAGAAGATGATGTGTGCCCACTCTGGTCCTCTCTTGCCACAGACACACCACAAAGGTGCCTGGGAACACAGAATACGCAGAACATTTCCATACATGTGTTTTATTTTAATCACTTAACGGCTTCATGGGAATGAATCATTCCACAGTTGAGGAAGAATAGCCTGCAGAGATTCATCAAGAGGAGAGGGAGAGAAAGAACTGTAGGGCCATCCAGCTGTCATGCAGCCAACTAGAAAAACACACAGGCACACAGAGCCACATCTGGGGCTGTCAGGTGGGAAAACTGGTGCCGACTAAAGTACACACAATCTGCAATGTGGTGTCTTGGACACTTTAATTCTTTCTTCTCCATCCTCACCGGGTAGCTTTACACAATCCATAGGGAAAAGAAATGTAGAACATTTGCAAATTGTCCAAATGGCTCATGATTTGTGCCCTCTACTCTTAAGGCTGAAGGCCTATTTGGTGAACACCTGCCATGTTCCAAATCTCATCTTCTTTTCTCACATCAAAACAAATAGATCCCAACAGGGATGAGTGAGGTTATAAAAGGATAATGTTACTTAAACTCATTATAAACACAAACACACTCGCACACACCCCACCCAGGTCCAAACTACAAAACGATGAAATCAACTTAAAGTAATCTAGGTTTGCAGAACAAACTCCTTACTGTAAATGAAGTAGAATCTGATTTAAACCCTTGGCACACAGCCAGGCTCAGGCTACTTGCAAAGTGTACTCTTGTTCTTTTTTTTTGCCCTCATAACCCCCTCATACCTTACTCATCTTTATATTGTAGAATGGATCAATCCAGATTACACTTATTTGTTTATTTTCCTTTCTGCCACCAGACTGAATATCTTAAGTGCCACATCATAGCTTTTTTCTGTTCATACATCCAGAGGTCAGCAAGGTTTCTGGCCCACTTCACATGCTCAATAAATGCTTGCAAATGAAAGAATATATAAATGAATGGTGTCGTCTCCCACTTGCTTTTGAAAATCTAGTGAAAACTCACTCTATTTGTACATATAACACTTCAAAATTTGGATAATTGCTCATTTATTTTTAAATTATTTTTAAAATTTGATATATAAGTCATGATGGTGCAATTTGGGGACCTCAAGGAGCTTGACAGAGATAATTCCTTCACTTTCTTATCTTAAGTTTTCATTTCCAAGTGGGTGTTTGGCAAGCACATCATTTATATCCAGCAAGACCATTGGGATAATTACATCCAGGTTGAATTCTACTTGACTTCAAAAATTCAGCATTTGGGGGGCTCTCTGAGGAGATAATAAATCAGCCTTAGTCTGGAAATACCAAACCTAATTTTTCTGAAGGTCTACTTACTTTTTCAGTTCTGTATACTGATCCAACTACTGAAAAATGACCAACTCCTCTTTCAGAACCAGGATGAACAGAGGTAACCAAAGAATTATTCAGGACAGTTAATAAACAATACCTTGAATCCTTTTTTGGCACCCATTCCTTTCAGTTTCTTACAACTCTCATTTCTCTCCTATTATTTCAAAAACTGTGGTTTCCATGGGGCTTCAAGCCAGCACATAATAGCTGCTCATCTCTAAGTGGCCATGTGAGCATGACTCAGTTTACCCAGCAGCAATAATGTTACAAAGCTGCCTTTTCGTTACTCACCTGCCTATTTATATTAATTAACATGTACCAAGAGTGATGAGCTCCTTGTAGAGAATGGCCCCACATATTCAAAAAGGGCTATTATCATTAATTGCCATTTAGTAATTAGATGTCACCATATCCATAGATTTGTGAATACTCAAGCCATAATGCTGGAGTCTAAAGTATTATCAAATGTAGGTGTGAAATGTCTTTCAATGTCATGTCCTCTCCTGGGCAGGGAGAATGACATCTTAGTGTTGCCTTCTGGGCAGTTCTGAGTTAATAATGAGGCAAGTGGCTCTTAAAAAGCTTCAAACAATAACCCCTTATTGGATTACCAGACAATGAATTAATGGCCACAAAGAGACTGGCTGATCATATCTTAATTAAGCACGGGAAGTCGAGAGGGCTCTGTAACTCCCTGTAATTGCATCTCTGTAGCCCATGTGGGCTAGACTTCACCTTGGCCAGAGCTTTACCCAATTTTTGGAATGCCAATATAGCAAAAGGCCTTAAATTATTACCAAGCATTCTGAATATAAACTGGTCTCTTTAAACCTTAAGAAATCACTGTGCCAATTGTTAATAATGCCATCATACACTTTCTCTAGTTCAAATCTTGGTCTAAGATCTAAAATTTGGACAGCCTTACCCTCTTCTATTCATCAGCAGGACTGATTTAGCCCCCATCAAGCAGACCAGGGCATTGCAAGGGGAATTTATGCTCGAGTTGGGCTATGTAACCTTGACTTTTCTTTGTTTCATGCACAGCAATGAACAGATCATGACTGTGTTCTTTCCACACAGAAATATTAAAGAGAATATATCTGAAAAGCCCCCTTAGCTTCATGGATTCAAGAGTCCTATCCCTGGTTCCTAACTGTAATTTCCAAGTATATGGCCCAAAACATAACTTTCAAGTCTATGCACTCCAATGTGAAAAATGAGGGAATTAGACCAGAACCCAGATAAGATATGTGTCTTCTAAAGGACTTCTGGGGGACTTCTTTGCCTCAGAATATTAATAGGTATTTCTGATGACAAGGTTCCTGAGTCAAGTATGCAGATGAGAAACCAGGTCAAATACACACTAATGTATCTCAAAACTGAATGATTACCTGCAACCTTCTGCTGAAGATGAGTGCATGCTGCCCTGTTCCAAACTCCGGGTTATACAAGTAGCATTTAAGAAACTTATCAAACTAAGGAAACACATTTTGGGAGAGTACACATCGTTCTAGTCTGAGAACCAATACCAGGAGATTTGGGTCCCAATCCTACTCCATGGAGCCCTGGGGCTCTGCCATGGGGTCCCCAGTAACAGACATAGGCAATCAGGTAAGAACCCCAAATTGCACCAGCTCATCAACCAGAGCAGGTCAATTTTTCTTTTCCCCTTCTGATTTTATTTGTTTGCTTTAATTTCTTAATAATGAGGAAGATTTGTTCAAAGGAACAGGTGATCTGATGAAAGTAATTTGTAACCCACCTAAGTACATGTTCTAAAATCCCCTTCATGGCAAACCTTCCATAGGTCTATTACTATTTCAAAGAAAGACATAACAGGATAAAATATGCATATCATTAGCTTTCCTAAGTTCTCTAGATTCAATTGGTGATCATTTTAGTCTAGGTTTCTGGCCTACAGTATTGCTTTATCCATTGTCAAATTACACTTCCTATTAGGAGTATGAGCTGTGCCTTGATTTTTGAACAGCATTATTATCTCACTGAACAAAAGTATGTTCTCTCATTCTTTGTTTGCCACCTGCCACAAAACTAGGCTAATTTTTCTAATATTAGTAGAGATGCGGTCTCACTCTTGCTCAGGCCGGTCTCAAACTCTTGAGTTTGGGCTCAGGCGATCCACCTGCCTCAGCCTCACAGAGTGCTGGGATTACAGTGTTCCCCCATTCTTACCATCTCAGAAGCTACAGCTAATCTGACTTCACACGGCCTGCTTCTCTCCGTCTGCCTTTGAAGCCTTCTTTTGACCATGGAGGGCACTGGAAGAAGTGCTTCCTTCTTGAGTGTAGCTCCACGCGCTCCCATTGACATCTTTCCTGACTTTGCAGCAAATCCAAACAACTTTATTTTTCACTGTAGTTCATAACTGACATCCTCCACAAATTAATTCAGGTGGTTGTTGAATATCAAAGGCCACGGAAAGTCATTGTTCTGCACTGCTAATGAGTCCCTGAAAGTGGAGATTTGCATCCCCCCTTCCGGCTTTTTTTTTTTTTTTAAGCAACTTATATTGCATTGAGTTAAAAAGGCTTCTGCTTCAGGTATTAATTCAACCTCATAGTTTTACAGTACCTAGCGAAAAGAACAAAATCTCTTTCTGACTTTAGTTTACAACCCGAGTTCTTCTCAGGTGTATTGATGTCGGCCTTTCACCATGTCAGACAAGTGCAATGTTCAAACGGCTTTCCACAGTCAGGGTCAGGAGTAAATTAGTCAAGGAGTTGGCCAGACCTTAAAACCAAAACCTTTTTATTCTTTATGGAAGGAAAACAATTGCTTATGAATACTGTAACTTTCATTGCCTAGGGCTAAAAAAGCCGTGTGCATCTGAGTGATTGGTGGAGCCCAGTCTGAGGACAGTGGAGATGTACAGAGCTATTTGGCATGGGCAGAATAGCCCCTGCATGACATATACCAGCTCATTGTTTTCACAATAGGGGCAGCAGATGCTCTTGGGAAATTTGGCAGCACAACACGTGGGGAGACAAAGCACAGCACACAATATGAAAAGTGTTGAGCTTAGTTTATTTTTTTAATTTTTTTGCCTGCCATTAAAAATGCAGCAAACTATTCTACCATTCTCCAACTCTACCAAATGGCATCCGTCGAGTGGGGTGGCAGAGAGCAGTCCACGTATTTCTAAAGGGATGGGTCCCTCAGCGTGTGATAAGCCAAATATATTTGATTTCCAATATGCTGTATGCATAGAGCTTCCACTGCTGTTGACATTTATCTTCAGCATCTAGGACTGGTGGGGCTGGTCACCCCTGTGCTCATGAGTGAAAGTAAATGTCAGGGAAGATTAGTGGCCGTGTACTACCCACACACGTGGGTATTCTTCATTCTCTGTGTGATCCTCACGCTGCTCTTCATTTAGGTAACAGTTGTGAGAAATTAAATGTACCTGTGCTCCGGAGGGAGTAGAATTATGGAAATGACTGCTGTGTTATCATGTGGCACTTTTGCTAGGATTCTTTTCAATGCAAAATATTATTCTCCAGCTGGTTTTCCTCTGCAATTTAAAAACAAGGGCATGAGGAACACTTTGTATTCTGAGAGTGTGCACGTGCCCTTGACCTATAGATCTTGGAACTCCAGAGAGGATCCCAGACACTGTTATTTATACTATTAATTGGATTCATTCATTTGTGATTGTGGTTACTTCTGACCTAGAGGAGGGAGCAGATGGGGAAAAGAACTAACTCTGAAGCATTCTTCTAAATTACATGTTAACTAGTGTGCCCATATCCATTGTTAAAAAAAAAAAAATACCTAGTAATGAGATTGCAGAATCAAATAGAAGGTTTACTTTTAGCTCTTTGAGAATTCTTCATGCTTGCTTCTTTCCATAGAGGCTGTATTAATTTGCAGTCCCCCCAGCAGTATAAAAGTGTTCACACCTCTCCACATCCACACAAGCCCATTACTAGTCATCTACCAAGAAGAAATAAAATAATTTTATCAAAAGGACATTTGCACTAGAATGTCCATTGCACCTTGCAGCTCAATTCACAATTGCCAGGATGTGGAATCAACCCAAGTGCCATCAACTCATGAATGGATTAATAAACTGTGGTATATGTGTACCATGGAATACTATTCAGCCATAAAAAGATGGAGACCTTACATCTTTTGTACTAACCTGGATGGAGGTGAAGAACATTCTTCTTAGTAAAGTATCACAGGAATGGAAAAGCAAACATCCAGTGCATACAAGACTAAAATGAAACCAGTACATAAACAACTACATGCCCATACAAGTAAAAAACACAATTAAATTTAAGGATGGTCAGGGTAAAGAGGGGAGGAGGGAGTGGAATTGGTAAGCTCTCACTCAATGGGCACAATGTAGGGCTGTAAGGTACACCTCCTGGGTGAAGGGCTCAACTACAACTTGAACTTAACAAAAGCAAACAACGTAACCTAATCACGAGGACCCTGATATTAATCTGAAATTTAAAAAAAAATAACAGGAAGAAAGAAAGAAACAAAACATAAATATATTAGACAATTCCTTAAGATAGAAAACAGAGAATATTGAAAAATCATCCCATTGGCTCGGTGCCTGTGGCTCAACGGACTAAGGCGCCAGCCGTATACACTTGAGCTGGCAGGTTCAAATCCAGCCTGGACCTGTCAAACAACAATGACGACTGCAAACAAAAAATGGCCGGGCGTTGTGGCGGGCGCCTGTAGTCCCAGCTACTTGGGAGGCAGAGGCAGGAGACTCGCTTGAGTCCAGGAATTGGAGATTGCTGTGAGCTGTGATGCCACTGCACTCTATCCAGGGTGACAGCTTGAGGCGCTGTCTCAAAAAAAAAAAAAATCATCCCATATAGAAGGCAACTTATCAGTGAGGGCGGAGGGGTGGCAATCCAGCAGACCCGAGTGCTGCACCCAGCCAACTGGTGGCTGAGGCAGAAGAGGAGCAAGAATCCTCAGGACCACTACAACTCAGCCCCTGTGCCCAGTCATTCTCAGCTCCGAGACTTCTCACCATGTTTTTCTCATCACTTCTCTTCTCCTGGCTTCCATTTCACCTCATTAAACACATTAAAATCTGGGTTTAGCCTCATTCGAAAGTTTCCAAATTAAAGAAGAAAGAAAATGCAACTAAATTGCACTGATCACACATTTAAAATGCATTCAAACGCAGCTCAGTTTTTTGCTTTTTTTTTTTTTTTTAAAGGAGTGACAGGACTCCTGGGAACTGGGGTTAGGCCTCAGTAAGAACACCTGTCTTTTGATGCTGGAGCCACCGTGTTCTCTGAGGTGGCCTGCAGGTTCCAAGCCGATCCCTCATTTCACTGATTCTGCACAGAGCATTTCACGAAGCTCTCCAGAATAAAGGATGGGGAAACCCTGGGCAGAGCGTCTTCCTTTGAAATTCCACTCCAGAAATCCACTCCTCTCATGACCCTCTTCCCATCAAGTGGAGTAGTAACAAGCTGAGGACTCTCAGATCCAACCCACATACTCCCTCGCAAGAAGGAGATTGTTAAAAGAAGAATCACACTGACTCAGGCTGAAAGGCACAGAACAAATATGGTATTAAACAGGGCAGCAAGC
Source organism: Perodicticus potto (assembly GCA_963574655.1). NCBI lineage: Eukaryota > Metazoa > Chordata > Mammalia > Primates > Lorisidae > Perodicticus > Perodicticus potto. Next base: position 49,177 of record CAUYRH010148422.1, on the reverse strand, counting down.
AACTGTTTGCTGGAGGATGAGTTTACTCATGTCAGGGCCTTATTTATTGTTCATTTGTTTTGATTTTTCCCCTAACTTTTGTAGTTTGTAAGTCTAGCAGATAAGACTCTCCATAAAGAAGCCAAGACTCTTCCTTTAACCTCTGGTTGCCTGAAAAGGCAAAAGAGAAGAAGAAGAAAGCTGGAAACAAACAGAACAGGGAGTCATATGACTTTATCTGAATGTTTTCTAGGGCACAAGCTGGGTCTGCAGAGCACCCACCACGGGTGCGGTCCCCACCTGTGCACCAGGCCTCACAGCAGGATCCGAGCAGCAGATGAATTGGGGGAAGCATCTGTATTTACAGCCGTTCCCCATCACTGACCTCACCACCTGAGCTCCATGGCCTGTTAGATCAGCAATGGCATGAGATTCTCACAGGAGCATGAACCCTACTACAAACTACACATAGAAGAGATCTAGGGTGCATGCTTCTTATGAGAATCTAATGGCCGATGATTTGAGGTAGAGCTGAAGCACTGTGGGGTGACTGCAAGTACAAATTATCATCAGCAGAGACCATCATAAATGAATTGCTTACAGACTCACATCACAATACTACCAGTGAGCGGCAAGTGACAATGAAGATGCATCTGGTGGCAGGCTTTATAGCAGCAACGCTCTTCTAGGGTCACTGTCTCCCATCACTTCCAGTTGGGACCGTCTAGTTGCAGGAAGACAAGCTCGGGGCTCCCACCGATTCTCCTTGATGGTGAGTTGTATGATTATTTCATTACATATGACAATGTATTAATAATAGAAATCAATTGCAGAGTAAATGAAATGTGCACTTGAATCATCTTAAAACCATCTCCCAAGCTCCCAGTCTGTGGAAAAACTGTCTTCTACAAAATTGGTCCCTGGTTTCAAAAAAGTGATGGACCATTGCATTAAGGGATGAAAACGTATCTGTCAATGTACAGAGGTCCCTTTAAGGAGTCTGCAAACTAAACAGAGAGGAAGTTCAGAGAAAGACACAGTATAGGCAGAAATAATTTAAAAAATTTGTATTGCTACTTTCTCAAAAGTTTAAACTATTCCAGGTTATGTGTTATTTACCATCTAAATTTGAACATTTTTGTAGGTTAGACTGTATAAACACTATTACCTAATAATTGTGGAGTTTTAAGAATGTGCTAGTGCTCACACACGTTATCTCATTGAATTTTCACAATAACTCTATGAGAAAAAATAAGATTTTTCAGATGAAAAGACTCAGGCAAAGAAAATGTTAGTGACCTACCTAAGGCTACGTTCTTTCTAAGAGGATCAAAATTTAAGGAAACAGACTCAAGGGCCCATGATCGCATCTTTTACTCTCTTCACATTACTCCCATCTTTCATGGACATCATAGATGTTATAACCATGCTCATGGTAGATGCTAAATTGATATATGCTAAATTAATTAACATGAGAGTAAATAAAATTAATTAACATGACAGCAAAGAGCATGACTTTGCCTGTAGATGGTAAACATGTAAATGCTGATCACTTTTCAAGGAAGATGGCAAAGGATTCCTTAAAAGTCCAAGACGAAACATATTTTGGGTATGTAATAAGTCATCACACATAGAATTTTATCACCATTCATTCATTCTTCTATGTATTCATTGATTCAAATAGAGTTGAACCTTGAACAACTAGGGGGTAGGGTGCTAACTTTCCACACTGTTGAGAATCTTCATACCATATTTGACTCCCCAGACCTTAACTATTAAGAGCCTACTGTGGATCAAAAGCCTGTTAACATGAACATCAATTAACACAAAGTTTATATGTTATACATATTATATACTATATTCTTATAATAAAACAAGCTAGAGAAAGTAAATGTTAAAGAAAATCAGGATGAAGAGAAAACATTTATTGTTCAGTAAGGAGAAGTGGATCATTTTAACAGTTCTCATCATCTTCACGTCAGTAGACTAAGGGGTTGGTCTTGTTGTCTCAAGGGTGTAAGGGAATCATACCCTTCAAGGTTTAAACCCATGTTGTTCCAGGGTCAAGTGTATATACTGAATTCCTATTCTGTGCCACAGAACACAAGATGCAGGAGAAAGCACAGCTTACAGGAGCAGAGCAGCGAGTGTGGATACCGAAGCTCTGATAATGGCGCTTGGGCCTTCCCTTGGCTGTTAAGGAGCTGAGCTAATCCACATGCCGTGAAGTAGGAACTAAGCGAAAGGCCTCACATTTAGAATTCCAGGCTTTAAAATTCCTCACTCCCTGCAGAAGAGTCTCTTCAAATTTTCTCTTTACATTCTACTCTATGATTAGATGAATAAAAACTATTAAAAGGGATGTGCATTTGGGCTTTATTTTCTCCACTTGCTTCTATGTAGTCATCCCTGGTGACATGTTACAGACCAGTGATTGTCAGCTGCTGTGCTGTGAGATGATCCTAGGTGTACTGCGAAACTTTTAAAGATCATTAATTAAATTATTTTGTAAAGAAGTTCTAAGCACAGTAAGTATATTCTTTTTTTTTCCTTTACTCTTTTTATGGATAAACTTAATTTAAGTGTGTCGCGTAAGTTTAACTGCAAGTTCAAGTGTGCTGTGAGATAAAAAAGTTTGAAAAACACTGTTCTAGATGGACACAGAGGAACAAGACAGCTCTTCATAGGGGAATACTCTTTAGAAAACTTGGAGTTCATTCTAATGAATATCAAGTTCTTTACTGGCCCTGAAGAATGAATCATTCTTTCAGCTAAACAAACTGTTAGGCACATGTTTTAAATTTGTTGTTGTTGGTCTGTTTGATTATTTACCTTTCTGATTATTTGTTGTCTTGAATTGTTTCAGCTTAGACTTTTCTCAAGGAGATGGCTTCAAACTGGGAAAGTTGGCTCACACCTCACCCAACAGTCTCCAACATAAAAAAGTGATCAGACTTCCTTTCATATAAAATTGTATGTGAGATGATAAAGGGAGCTTTATTTTATCCTTAAACACATCTTCATTAACTGCTCCTGACACTATGCCTAGCAATTTACAGAGCAACAAAACATGTGCTGATATTCTAGTCCTAGAAGTTTATAATGTAAAAATGGAGAAGGAAAATAATTACGAGTCCTTTTGTACAGGGTAGTTTCTGAGAGACCTATGGAAACCATGACAGCCACATTAACGGATGCTCTGTCATCATAGCAGGACAAAAAAATGATGTAGGGACCCATACAGAAACACAGATATAAGAAATAAGGCAGAGAAGAAGGAAAACCATCCTATTTATTTCAAACTAGAATAATCCAACAATATGGTACAGGCCAAGGAACAAGAGACCAATGCAATAAATACATAAATAAGCTCAGGAAATGCTCAGCCACAAATAATGTATGTAAGAACTCAGCATATAGGAGAAATCCCACAAAGCAATGGGGAACAACAGTTTAGTAGATGATATTGGAAAACTGGCTCGCAACATGGAGAAGACAAAGCAAGATGTCAATCTTTTGTTATATTAGCATTGTTTTATATTATGTTGATTTTTTCTTAATTATCTAAATGAGAAAAGTAAAAGTATAAAACTAAAAAAGGAATTGTTTTCATTGAAAATACATATATAACTTGTGTATATGTGTGTGTGCATGTGTGTGTGTGTTAGTGGCAAAGCGAGGATTTGAACCCAGGCAGTTGGGTTCCAGCATCTATGCTCATAACATTGCACAATCCTACTCAGCGAAGAGGTAACAGATGACAAAGAAAAAAAAATAATTTTCAATACCTAAAACTGATAATTAACATCTAAAATATACCAAGACATCTCTCCTGTAAATCTGTACCAAAAAATTGGATAATCAGTGCAATAAAAAAAAGTCCAAAACCCAGCAACATACAGAAGAAAAAACCCAGAAAGAAAACTAATTCAGGCAGAACTCACACTCACCTCTAACCAGGGAAATGCAAATGAAAATAAAAATGAGCTATCACTACTTTACACCCATGAACACGGTTTTAAAAAAATAAGAATAAGGAATTAGATAAAATGAAGAGTTGTTGGAGAGGAAAGGTGTGCAGATGGGTACCCAAGCACTCCCCTGGGGAGGGAGGGGAGACTTGTGGACCCATCCTGAAAAGCAATATGGCAGCTATTTATGCAATTAAGTGTGTAGAGTCACATTACCCAGCAACATCACCACTGCCTATATTTCCTAGGGAAATGTCTTATCGATTTATAAAAGGATGTTTGTCACGGAATTGTTTGGGATGGAGGAGAGTTGGAAAGACGGCTCTGATAAATCAAAGAAATGGATAAATCAGTAACATGTGCATACAATACACCATCACTTTTTATAAAGATACATGCACATTTAATGAGATTTATGAAACATTTGTGTGGGAAACTGTATAGGAAGTGGAATAAGAATGGAATCAGGAGTGAAGGGGAACAAATAAGATAGCACTTTTCGGGAATCAATGATCCCCTTGTCAGGGATGGTGATGTGCTATGAACTGAGGAATGTGATTAACTCAACCCTCAACCACCCTGCATCTGTGGCAGAAATAATGAAGAATAATGAGTGTGATCAGGGATAAAGAATGAAGTAAGAGTCTGGGTAGAAGAATTAGAATGCTAATCAAGGCCAGAGGAGCTGCAAGGCTGAATCCCTGCCCAGTGCCAGAGGCCAGGACTACAACAGTTTAAATATCTGCCATCGTGGTCTCCAGCAGGTGCTCAGAACAGGGTGAAGATGGGGACATTCCAGTAGGAATCAGGTACCCTGCTGAGGAAGGACCAGGTCTCCAAAATAGGGCTGGTGACAATGGGCTTGACAAATGAATGCCAACTGGGGTGACCAAACCAGAAGGGCCACGTGGAGATACAGCTCACCCACTGTGGAGGAGGAGGAGCTTTGCCCCAAGCTCACCAGCACATGTAGCGTGGACCCAAGGAAACACACAATCATTCACAGGACCAGCACAAGCCCAGTTAAGGTCAACACAGGGTAATCAGAGCCATGGTGAGTAGCTTTTATCAGCACTACTCTTGACTTGGATGCATGGGGACAATTACAATTTGGTCATGATAAGGTGTTCCTACCTACATAACTTCTATTGCCTTTATATGTGAATTATCATCTTTCTTTCCATATACTAAGATGAAAACACAGATGGGGTAAAGTGGAGTAGGTTGCCTGGGGTTAGAGAAGAATTTCAGACTAGAAAGCATGTTAGCATTTTCAGAATTTATAGAGAGTGTTCGTTCTGCATAGTACTCAAAATTAGACATAATAAGGCTACTTCAAAGAGATGGAGCTGCCCAGTGTACAAAGTGCTCTTATTCGCATCAGATGTCACAAAACCCCAAGCCATGAAGCTCTGGCAAAGACACAGAGGACTCACCTTGCCTCCTCTCACTCACTCTCCAAAGGCCACAGATGAAAGGACCCCGCTCTTCTCAGTTGATAGACAAAGAACGTATGCCAAGAAGACACAGCTTTGAGGAATGACAGACAAACAAGAACAAGTACATAGAACTCATACAGAGCAGGGTTAAAGAAAAGAGCTGGCTTGAGCGTAAAGAAAACCCCGAGAGAGGTCTGCAAAATGTCTCCTGTCTTCAGCCTCCTCCCTCCCTCGTGAAAGCCCCCACGTCTTATGGTTCCCAACGACACCTGGGCAAACTTTCTACACTTCTGATTAAATATTCCTGCAGAGACTTCAGCCTTTGTACTATTATTCTTTAATCAGCCTACCATCCAAAGGAAAAATAAAATTAGTCCTCTTCCATTTTTAATCTTGAATTGCATGCTAATTGATTTTTAAAAGCCCTGCTGGTGTATTATATTTGCCCTGTAATTAACTGTGTTTGATTACAGAGGTTCAGGTATAGAGGTAGCGTCCACTTGCCTGCTAACAAAGGAATCCATCAGGTAGTTCTTAAATACCACTAGTCTTCAGTGGGCCCAAAGTGTGGAAGAAAAAGAGTCAGTGGGGAAATTGTCAAAACAATCTTCAGGAGAATGAAGGGAGTGGAAGGCTGTTTGTGTTGGGTTTCCTAACATCCCTATTCCAAATGCCTTTTGGTGAGGAGACGTGCGATTTGTAACACTGCAGGAGAAATTATCACCTCTGCCTGTTAGAGATAAAATATCCCAGCAATAACCCCACAGCTCAAAACCTTTACTGCAACGCACGGGTCAGTTCACAGATCCAGGATCAAAGCGCACAGAGTCAGAAGACAGGTCCTCACCAAGCAGGATGGAAAAGAGACACAGAGACGGCGGTCATCTCCACTCCCTCTGGGAGCCCTTGAGCCAACTTTTGCTTTAGAAAGGTGCAGGCAGTCACCTGCCACTCTCTGCCCTTAATATTAAAAACAACCACATACTTGCTGGAAAGGGCACTGGGTTGGGAGGATCATGAACTCTTCAGCAGCACATGATGGACCTGGGGATGCTCTGGACACCAGGGTCCAAGTCCTCAGGGCAGAGCCCTGCTGTTTCTAGACACATACTGTGAAAAAGCAGACTCAGCATATAAGCTGGTTTGACTTTTGGTTCTGTTTTATTCCAATGTGAGCAAGTCACTTCAACTGCTTAGGACTTAGTTTCTTTATTTCCAAGTAAAAGGGGTGGGTATCTCCTTATTCAGTTCACTGAATCCTCATGAGAGTGTGCTGTGATAAGGTATACAAAGGTGATTTAATCTGCACCTGTTCTTGTTGGTCAGATACCAGCTACCACGCGTTAGGCACGTGGCTCGCCCTTCATATATGTTATTCCTACTCTAGTCCTACATAAGGATGGAATGATTGCAATTCTTTAAATAGCCAAGGGATTTGGGGCAGTGGAAATAGTTCCATCTCTCTATCGAAGGCATTCAGTTTTGTATGTCTCAAAAATCTCCCCCTGGATTCTGACCACGCTAAGCTGGTAATGAGAAGAGAGGGCTCCTCACGCTACATGGTTCAGATCGAAAGCGGTTTTCTGAAATACTGAGAACTGTCTCTCTATCCTTCCTTCCCCGTTGTCAGCTATGCTCCCAGAAAGCAAAGCATTATAAGCCACAGCCTTCCTTCACGCCTCAAGCAGAGAGAGAGACAGAGAGAGAGAGAGAGAGAGAGAGGAGAGAGGAAAATTCTTCTTTTTAGGCTTAAATTGTGTTTTGTTTTCTATTGAATTGATAAGATGTTTTCTGTTTTGAACTGAGTGAGAGGGAAGTTGGTTTTGCTGACCTTCCCTTTTTCCCTTCACCTCTTCCCCTTGCTGCACCTCCGCATTCCGGCTTGGTCCTCCTTACCCACCCATGGCTGGGTGCACCTGCTGAACCGGTCTATCCCGGCTCTGCTCCCCAGACCTCAGCATGGCATTTGTCTAAAGCAGGCAAACAAAAAGCACCAACAAAAAGCCCAGCTGAGATTTTGAGGCCCCTATCCTCCAAAAGATCTAGATTGTTCCCCATTGGCCATAAAATAAAATTTCAAGCCGTGGGTGTGGCATTTGAGGACGCCTGTCTTATGATGTCTGGGCTCTTCTGTGTCCGGTGATCTCATCTCTGCATTTTAAACATCACCTGTGGGGTGGTGATCCCACACTATAAATCTCCCACTTGAACATCTTCCTTAAGTTCCAGCCTCCTTTATATTCATCTGCCCTGGCGACACCCACTTGTATGTCTAATAGTGACCTCATCTTAATGTACACAAAGTAATTCCTGGTCTTCTCCAGGCATTCCTTGGCCCCTAATATAGCCCATCTCAGATATTGTCAACTCAGCCCCCAAATCTGGGAGTTACCCTTGACCCCTCAATTTCTCTCACATGCTGAATTAATCCTTCAGCAATTATCGGCTCTTCCTTTACAAGTATTTAGAATCTGACCCTGGGCACCTCCCTCACTATTACCCAGCTGGCTGCTACCACACCTGCCTCTATAAAGTATCCTTTTAGAACAGTGGTTCTCAACCTGTGGGGTCGCGACCCATAGGAACTGTATAAAGGGCCGCGGCATTAGGAAGGTTGAGAACCACTGTTTTAGAACATATCCCATTCTACCCTCTCCCAGCTCAAAATCATCCACTGGTCCCCTATTTTTCCCATGGTGAGATTGTCCCTGAGAACCAACCTCACCAAGACTGCAGTCCAACTGCCCACCTGACCCCACACATTGCAGTCCAGCCACACCTGCTACGAACACCCCAAGTTCACTTCTGTCTGTGCCCTCGGCCTGGAGTTCTTTCTCTAGAAAAATGCATGAATCTTTCCCTCACCTCTTTCAAGACACGACTCAAGGGTCCCCTGGCTTATGGTTGACTCTTACTATGCCAGTTGACCTGGCTGTGCTTCTCTATTCTGCTTTTCTTTTTTTTCACTCCAAAGAATGCATCCCCTTTTGCGTACTGTGCACTGTATTTGTGTATCATGTTCGCTGTCTCTTTTCAGTATAATATAAGCTCCGTGAGGGCACAATGTATTTCTCTTTTGTTCAGTGGCATCGTGTAAGCCCTTTTAGCAGTGCTCATCAATAGTAGGCGCTCAACAAGTACTTGTTGAATAAATGCAGGGATCGGGACGCACGCTGTTTTAGTTCCCTTGTCTCCACTATTTTCTTCTGTCTAGAACACAGCTAGAGTGCACTATTTCCCATCACTTTATCACACAAGGGCAAACCCTGTGCTTTGATTATTCTGCTAATGCTGCTGCCAATATTCGCTCTACCGTGCTTTCTAAAAAATGAGATTTATCTTTCCAGATGCAAGCTCAAATGCCTTTCCTTCTTTCCCTCCTTTCTTTCTTCCCTCCCTCCTTCCTTCCATCTTTTCTTTCCATCCTTCCTTCCTGCCATCCTTTCCTTTCTCTCTCCATCCTCTGTCCCCTGCTCCTACCCTACCTAACCTCCATCTCTTCCTTTTTCCTACAAACATTTTAGCATGTATTTACTATGCTAGCCATGACAGAGTTGAGAAACCAGACGCAGTTGCCCCCTTGAATTAGCTGATAGTCCATTAACGTTTTCACCAGCGTCTCCAGATAAATCAATCCCTCCAATGCATGATTTTCTAGGTGACAGCATGAGATGCTGAACGTCTGACTCACACGAAACTGAGCTTGTGTTCTAACTCTACCACTGGTCATGGGCCCACTCACAGCACTCACCTTGTAATGCTTCCATCTTTTACCACTACCATGAGCATAATAATGCCTACCTGAGTATGCCATTTGACAATCAGTCCAAATGATATTTAATAACTATATGCAATATTATATATTGATAAAAATTAATGATAAATAAATAATGTGTCAATCCCCTTTCAGCACGTAGTTGGCAGTCGAGCATTAAAGGCCCCTTTCCTTCCCTCCAACGCCCTATTCTGCCTCAGTCTCTCTGTTATTTAGTTATTTAGCAGTCTGCTTCCCAGGAGATGCGGGGTGCCTGGCACTCTCCCAGAGCACAGAGCTTCGCAATGGCAGGCTGTGGTTCAGGAGAGCTGAGAAATGAACCTCCTGTCCTTCGCTGCACGCCCCTCACTTGTCCTCTCAGCTTCTGCATACGATCTTCCCAACACTCTGCCCTCTCAGTCCAAGCCTCCTCCCTACTTAGAAGCCCTCCCTTCCCCGCTCTGCACTGCTCCCAGCCCTGCCCTGCCCCACCCTGTCCCGCCCTGCCCTGCCAGGGCCTCCACCCCTCTCCTCCCCTAGGCCCCTGCACAATCGCCCCCTCCTCTCTTGATCATCACTCTCTGTCAGGCTCCTGTCCTCACAGCCTGGCCAGGAGAAATTTTATTGATCTCTCTGAAATGCCCGAGTGCCTCTGAAGGTTAAGGTCAGTGAGAGAAAAGCGTCCTGCTGAACCGCAAAACCTAAACTCCCCTTTAGCAGAAGGAGGCATCAATTATTCAGAGCTGTCAGATCACAGGGCACTCTCAATCTGGCCATACTGAGCAGAAGAGTGTGGGTCCGTGATGAGGACGGCTAGTGTGGGAAAGACCCGTGTGACTAGGGTGCCCTCATGACCAGGGAACCTTCCAGTGCTGCAGGAGGCTGACAGTCATGGCCAGAGAGAGCCACTGGTCACACGGAAAATGATGCCTCACACAACCCCATAATGAAGACAGGCCACCAACGAAGCTGTCATGTCCAACAGTCTTCTGGGCATTGATTACTGTTCTTATCTCCATCATCCCACGTGTAGTTCACCTTAATTTCTCTACTTGCTTAATAATTAGGTGCCTGGGGTCTATGGGTAAAAAAACAAACAAACTCAGATGATGGTGGGTTTCCCTTTTCACGTCTGCTGTGTGTGCTTTAGCTTATTTTACTGACACTTTAGAGGCTCCTGGGCCATCCCAACAATAAAAGTAGAGTATTTTAGTCAAAAATACAAGCAATAAAGAGAAGTCTAGGGGATATCTGACCAGCTCATTCATTCCGAAGAAATAAATGACCCTTCCAAGTAAACGTTACCATGAGCCAGCCCAACTCATCCCCAGTCCTTCCCACAGGCAGTTCTCCTGCTGCAAACTCTCTGCCCCTCTCCTCCCCAGCATAACACCCCTCACCCTTCAGGACTGTTCTTAGATGCCCCTTCCTCTGAGAAGCCCTTTGGTCTGACTTGGAAAGCCCTTTCAGACGATCCCTGATGTCCTTATATTATAAAATCACCAAATTTATGAAGCAGTGTAAGAGTTGCTCTGAGTATAACTAGTGTACTTAGTTACCCTAAGACAGGTTAGAAGCATAAATTCCAGAAAACACCTGGGTTTGAATTCTGACTCTGTCATCCTCCCTCCCAGTTCTCTGATTTGTAAATACAGGAATAATAGCAGTAGACTCTATCTCAAGGTGTCATGCTGATGGTTTAATAAGCAAGCACATATAAATTACTTAGAAGAGGCTTAGTACATAGCAAGCACTATATATGTATAGCTGTCTTCATTATTATTTCACCTACACAGGCTATGTCAGGGCAGGAACCATTGCGGTGTTATTTATTTTCTATTCTGTGACTATTCCAGAGCCTGGCACATTCTCCTAAGTGGTTGTTGAATCAAAGGATGCTCTCAAGACAGGAGGAGAGCTCCAGAAGTAACCTGCTTAGAAGCCTTTTCACAAGGTTATAGGAGAAATTCTCCATGAGTGTCTTGCACTTCTGTACACTTTGCAAGCAGAGGACACGTTTTTCCGTAGATCTTTATAGAACACACCTAGAAGACAGAGATAGTGTCTCCTTCCTGAACAGAGGACATGTTTTCTTTAATTACCAGTGTCTTTAAAAATATTACTTTCCCAGAGAAGGATTGGGCACCATCACTTTCCAAACATTATAAAAGATTTGGGTCCCCTGATCTCGGAGCTACTCAGCTATAATACAAAGCTGAGGGTTCACCTCTGCCTGGGCTGCTGTGGGTCACATCTGTGGGAGCGGGGTGCTTGGAAAACACGAGTGGGCTGCTGCAAATTTGAAACACATGCCAATGGCTATTCCAGAGTAATAAAGTCTTTTGTCTCAGACTCAAAAGTCTGTGTCTTCTGTTATCATCCACAGAACAGTGGCAGGTTCCATTAATTTGCTTAAAAGTAGAGTGAAATCTCAGCTCCTGCTGGTGATGAGAATGGGGTACTGACAGAGGGCAGCTTCTTGGAAGAGAATGGATGTGGGGTTCACAGAACGTTAGGGTCTGTGAAGTGACTCCATGGGATTCTGTAGCAAACACTACTTCACACCAGTGGGTGGGAAGAAGTGAGTCCTACTTGTTATGAACTTTTGGAGGTTGAATGGTAAGAGGAAGCACTGAAATGTGGGTAGGAGGAGGAAGGGACGCTGTTGTGACACAGGGGAAGCTACCTAGAGCCCCAGTTGGCAATATGGCTATTGCTCTGAGCCTAGGAGCCCAACAGCTGAGATAAACGATATTAGCATTGAGAACGCAAAACTCTGAGCAGATTGAAAACATCAGTGTCTTGGCCAGTTAAATGACAAATCACCACAGACAGAGTGGATTAAAGGATGAACATATTCCTCCCAGTTCTGGAGAGCAGGAGAGCTAAGATCAAGATCTGCTGTCCAGTGCGGGCACACCTCCTGGTTTTAGACACGTGTTTGCTTATGTCCTCACATGGTAGAAAGCAGAGTAAAAGGGAGCTCTACTGTGTCTCTTTCTAAAGGGCACTGATACCATTATGAGGGCTCCAACCTTACGAACCAACTACCTTCCAAACGCCCCATCTCCAGATGCTGTCCCACTGAGGGCAGGGTCTCAGTATATGAATTTTGGAAAGACACGAGCATGCACCCTTGACAACCAGGGATGTGTTTGGTTGACTGGGCCTTGCATAGTGACACAGAACTCTTCTCTACATTCAACCTCTTGACCCTTCCCAACTCCTGTATTATGACCTGAGCTGCTCTAATAAGAAAGATGATTAGGGGTAGATGAGGTCTCTTGGTACCCAAGGGAAACTGAAGAACTTATGTACCCATGCAAGTATGCTAAGGGACCTTGATGAGGGAAGGGACACAAAACAATACAGGATACAGACACCTACAAGTCTGGGCCCCCACAGCCAGATGCCCACAGCAAGGGTCTGAATGAAGTTGCTGATGGAGCCTACACCACCTTGACGCCACTGATGCATGGATCCGTCATGATTCCATTGTGGCACAACCCTTGACTGGGCACATGGTAAAAGACTGTTGTTTCTAATGTAGGGGCTACTTCTTCATTCCAGACATGGCAATTCCTGCCAAAAATTGACCTGTTCATCTTACAGCAAGACAGGCCACATTGCAGGGAGCACTGCCCCTGCCCACTCCTGAAAGATTGACTCCATCTGAGTAGGGAAGCAGCCTCACTGCTGTGGACACCCCTGCAGGCCACAGTGTTACTGCTCCAGTGTCATCTGAGTCTTCCAGCTGCACTACTGTGGCTCTTAAACCCAATCTGGGTCATGAGTTGGGCTTGCCAGAACATCTATAGTCTAGCGATGCTCCATCTTTAATCACAAAAATGACTCAACAATGGGCTGATAGCCAAGGTATTTAATGGGCTTGAATTCTCCCTATCTTGCTATCTCCCAAAGCTATCTGATATCAGTGAACATGGGAACAAATTCTGAAAAATTAAATCAGAAACATTTCTACTCTATTTCCCTCATTTCCTGTCCACTCCATACACCTTAATGGGGGTACTTTTGGTACCTGGATATGGCTATTCCAAGAAAGGGATCACCTCTTTTCAGAAACTTTCTGAATAATGAACAGGACAAATAAAAGGGGAGAGATATAAATGCTTTTTCTGAAAATTCAAGATTTCTCCCTGACCTTTTCTGGGCATGCTACTCTTTCCTTTCCCTCATAGAAACTCCAGGCCAGAACCACTGGTCCACCTTTTAGGTGGCAGCCTGGCCAAAAGTGGGTCTAAAGGATTCACATTTAATTCTAGCTCAGCCACCTGAATTCTCTCGTTGGAATAACATGATCCTACATCAAACACTGACACTTGGTTGAGTACATCAAAGGGGGTGTTCAAGTCCCCCTTACAGTGGCAGACACAGGCCAACGTGGGAAGTATAATTCATCTCTGTCAGTTTCAGAAAAATATCTTCAAACCTCTTACATCTGAACCTTCTGGATGAAATGTCCAGATACCAGTAGGAGATGATTGGGAAAGGTGAAGTTAGAGTGACTGGATGTGGCAGACACATTTTGCACAAGTTTAACGCAAAAACTCAGGCACCTGGGGAGGAACATCACAAGCCCTGGAAGGGACAAGGAGGAGAGGATATTTTATCTTTTGGAACAATCTAAGAAGCCTTCTTCATGAGGACAACGACCTGAGAAAGCGCTCCAACCTGCTGCAAAGACCTTCGTTCGACTGACTGCAGGGTCACCCATCCCCTCCTCATACCTCTTACTGCAATCTCATGGCCATTCCTCTTAATCCAACTGAATGGTTCATCAGGAACAGGCCTCAGATCCTGGAACTTCATCACAAGACACTTGCCAACATCTGTCTGCCATTGTCTTCCCTCCCCACCGGCGCCTGTAGCCACTGCTCTTGGATTTCACAGGACACAGTAACACCATCAGGAGGTGATGTGGATATAGCCTCAAAAAAAAAAAAAAATAGGGGCTAGAGTCATTATTCAAACTGAACTGAAAACCTTAATTCATAAAAACCTGCCAGGGGACGACATCAGAGCTACCTGTCAACCTGTGACCCTGAATTGATGATCTTACTTAAGGAGACCCAAAATTGTAAACAACATTTTCCACCCAGGAGTCCTAGGACAACCTTGGGATTATAACTCTTGTGTGAAAGTCAGGCTTTAACTTGCCCCACTTCTAAACACAATGGGACTTTTACACTGCAGGGGTGCTGAAAAAGAACCTGCATGTATTTAAGGAGATGTCACCTTTGTCCTGGAGAATTCAGATCAGCCTCTATTTTCTAGCCACAATGGCAACCGATAACAGAATTGTCCTATACTGCCTCTTTGCAAGCAAGATGAGTCTGTACAAGTTCCGGTACATGCTGCTATACCTGCATTTACACCCCAGACAAGTGGAAACTTAGGAAAACTTTGTCCTTACTTTCTCAGGTAGACCCTGATCATGGATGACATTCATTCATCTGCTTAAATCTGGCACCTAGGGAACAAGCTTGAGGTCAATACTGTGAAACAGCCTCAAACTGAAGCATGGAGTCCTGATGAGAGGACCTTGAATTAAATGATGTGTGAGACAAATTGGATGGATTTGGTAGCAGCCTCTGTTGGTCAGATTAATGAGAGTGGCTGATGAAACAGTATACTCATGAGGACATACCCCCAGAGGAGAGCAAGGGTGCGTATTGTTGGGAGGCAATGCCTCCTGGTCCCCTGTCTCACTCCACATCTTATGAGCATGAGCAGAGACTATCTTTCAAGGATCTTTGAATAGCAAAGAATTTTAAGGCACAGAATAGTGTCTTTTTCCATAGCACAGGGCAGATTTTTTGTGTCAAGTATAATAAACAGAATGCCTCCAGCCCAGGGACATGTTGAACAAGTTTGCCAGGAGCCCATTATAAACCCTTTGGGTCGGCTAAACTTGGAGTTATTCAGTTTGGTGCCAACCACCTGAGTTTGCAGTAGCCACCTGAGCCATATACATCACCCTCTTGGGACCTAGGAGACAAAAGGCACAACTGTGAAGCTCCTGCCACTTGTCATGCCATGAGTAATAGAGTCTTCTCTCTCTGACCCTGGAGTCTCCTGTCCTCTGCCAGCTTCCCCAAAGCAATGGCAAGCTAACTGTTAGCCTAAAAATAAGGTAAAATCCCAGATTCTTCACAGTTCTAGAATATGTCACTGTGATGTCTTGATAGGTGAGGCTTCTTTTTTCTCTTCCAAAAGATGTCTCCGCCCCTGTTAGACATACCATAAATCAAATTCAAAGCCTACCTTAAATGGAAAGAACTCTCCACAGTGGGACAAAATCAGCATAACCAGGTAAGGGACAGAAATCCTCTAAATGCCCATCTTTTTCCAGTGTGCTGAGGCACAGTGAGCTGCTTGGTTTGTGGTGACACCGAATGTCACATTTCAAAATGCAACTTCACCCATTGACATTAATGAAAGTCGCATTTGTCTTCTTCAAGGCTCCTTTGTTTCAGGTAAAGACAAGAAATTGGGAGTGGAGAGTGTGAAGTGCGCTTGCGTTTCCCTTAGATTGTCATAGTTTCCAGGTTGACATCGTAAGACTTGTTGACACAAACACATTTTTGTTTTTCTTTAATACCATTTTTCTCATCAAAGACTAGAGTTATAGAGAGAAAGTTCTTGAAGTCAGTTATGAATTGAGATTTAATGCCTGCAGTTCTGGCTTACCTGTGCAGTGTTCTTCCTGGAAGGACGTCTTTTCACTCCATCCTTTTACCTCCCATGAGACTATGCAACTTGTTCCAAAGCATCATGGGGAGCAAAGTTCCTTCCCTTGCCCCTGCAACTTTCCCTATGCACCGAGGCACCCAGGGTACTTTCTGAGTTCCTTTTATGTTCTATGTCTCTAAAGACTGCTAAATTGGGTCGGATGTGTGGGATTAAGCTCACCTCATAAAATTTGCTTGAGAAAATCTCAGATCCATTAATGCTTCATAAAAATTTTACAAGGTTTCTGCTAAAGGAAGGAAAACAAACAGAGGTGGTGTTGGCATCTAGACGCTCTTTAAATCAAACATTCTCTCTCTAATGCATTTTTTTTTATGGCACCAATCAGAAAAGCAATCAACCATGAAGCCTGTGGCTTCCTCTGCTTCCATTCCTAGAGCAAAATTTCTAGGATCTTTAAGCATTCTGCGTGAAGCCACAGGAGAAACTTCTCTATTAATATTTATGTGTACATACATAATATACACACACGTATATCCACTTATCTGTGCATCCATTTCTACATCCCTTAGAAAAATTCTCTGACTCTAAAAAGTCCATATTAAGATTAAAACCACCTATCCTCACTTTGAGATTAGGAAACTAGGATAAACTGATAAATTAATCTTCACTATTTGGAAATGTTTCAGGGCAGCAGAGGTGGACATAGAACAGTGGGCATTTAAGACTAGCGGATGGCAATTAAATCCTCTCCCATTTATTACATTTATTTTTATTTGTATTATTTGTGGGAATAAGTGACAATAAAATAAATCACAGGTAACAATTGGGCTCCAAGGTTTAAGAATGTTCTAGTCCTATGATGGTGCAGGGAGGCATTTCAAAATGATCACAGCACAAGTGACCATTAGGGAAAAGGACAGTTGACCCTTATCCACAGCAGCCCTGTCCTCTGCAGTCCAGAGCAGTGGACCCAGGCTGTGGCTAAGCTCCCAGCTGGAAAATGCACCTGTGGGAGGGAGACGGGAAAGGAACTAGTTTCCTGGGATGAAATGAAAGAGGATACCAGCTGTACTGCTTCCCCCTCAAAGCGGGGGCCTTTGCAAACCTGTTCTAACAGACAAGGGACTGCAGTATGGAAACAGAACACTACCAGACGCTGGTTAGACTTTTTTTCTTTTATCTTTCATATATATTATAATTATCTGATCCTGACAACTTTGTGAAATAAGGCAACTATAATACCTTGGAAAGAAAACAAGATTTATAGGAAAATAAAACCTGGGCTCGAGCATAGCCGCCCTGTAGTTTCTATAACCTTAGACCTCCAGCAACCTCAGTTACCAAGCGTGTCAAAGAGATGCTAATCTCTCCCCAGAATGTCATTAACGGGGTTAAATGACGCACGCACGGGATACAGCGCCAATGTCACAAAACAGAATAAAGAATGTTTACGCCTCCTTCCGTGCAGTTTAGGGATCTGATTAGTGGCACAGAGCTCATGGGGGCAGAGCCTTGAACTCCACCAGTCTTCCAATTCTGAGCTCTCTATACTTCTTAGGCCACAGCCCGGGCCTTTCAGTCTGGCTGCCAGGTGCCCCTCACAGAAGAAGGGGAGGCCGCGGCCTCATGGCCAGCTTCCCCTCTTAGGGGCCGTGTGCCCCAGGATACAAAGTGAACAGAAAGGTTAGTAAAAGGACACTGTCCTGAGCTGGAGGGAAGGGCCCTGGAGACGGTTCCTTGAGATGGAAATGAAGGAAGAATGTGTGCTCAGCAGTAGCCAGAAGCCCAGAGGGAACTTCCCCAAGTTTCCACATCCCCAAGAGCTTCCCTGTATATAAACACAATTAAAAACTCCAGCCAGAGACCTAAAAGAACGATAAAGTATCACGACTTATGTGAGAAAACCTGCTGAAACCACCCCATTGAGAAGAAATCAATCCAAACATCAAGCTTGTCATCTTTCTCCCTATCCCCAAGCTCCCAAACGCCTTTTAACGTGGATGTCTGTAATTGTATCTTTAATAGAGAGGATTTCCAAATGCGAGAGGTCACTAGTCTGTCTTCAGTGTGGGGGCACCAGGTTCTCCCCGCCATTCAGATATGGAAGGGAAAAGAAGCGAGTGTCCAGAGCAGAGACGGCTCCCGCTCCCCGTTCTCCGCACCTGGCTCTCGCTGGGTCTCTGCTGCTGGCTAATGTGAGGCTGAGGCCTTTGCAGAGAGGTTTGTTCTAAAGAAAATCAATGGCAGACTCCCTGACACCAGGTATTAGACATCCCAGAGACAGTGGCCTCCCCACCCGGCCCTTGGAGCTCCTGAGCACGTTCAGAAAGGAAGCGCTTTCACTCAGCCTTTGCCCTGCAGCTTCTGTAAATAATTCAGCAAGTCGGACTGAGCTATCTTAAGAACAGGCTTGAAGGGCTGCCTTGCCCCAGGACTCTTAGACGTCACAGAGAGCCCTTCTGGTCATTTTCTGCTGTTACTTTTAAAAGCCAAAGCTTGGACTTCATATTTAGAAGGATACTTGGGAACTTGTGGGGTGCAGTCGAGGTGATCACCTCAGAGCCCAGGGAGGGGCGGGGGCTGTCTTTCCAGTTCATCTTAATGAAGCATTTCCCAGCACAGCACCGTCCCCTTCAGAAACTGGATTTCTTAAGATATTTTGTTCCTTTATCACTGATGTGTCTTTTGAGTTTTTCCTTTCCCAGAATATAATTATTGCTCACTTATAATTTGTCTCTCTGGTCATGCACATTTTTCCCTTTATATAATTTAAACTTTTTTAAAAACACATTTAAGGAGGCACGTTTTCTCCCTAATGCCTCTCCAAGCAGCAGGGATGCCTAAAAGTTGCCACAGTGCCACCTTCCAGAGCCCAGCTGGGAGCCACATGTGCCAGTAATTGGGACAAAAGATCAAGTCGTCAACCAACACTCGGGCAGAATTTCAACCTCATTACTGTTCATTGCAATGCAGCTTAAAGCAGTGATGTTGCATTTCCACCTATCAAACTAGCCAACCTAAACAAAATGACAAAGGCAGCCTTAGCCAGGGGGTGGCCTGGCAGGCCAATGCTGAGGCCGCGGTTGGCAGGGTACAGGGCACCTGTCTCAAGGGCAACCTCACAGCAGGCGTCAAAGGGCACTGCTGTTTGCATATTCTCTGCCACAGTTCCCCCAGAAAAATCTATCCCAAGAAAATAATCACCGTTGTGAACAAGGATGTTCACTCGAATGGTATTTACAACACCAAAATAATTAGATAGACTAACTCTCCAACCAATCAGGATCACTAATTAAATAAATGATATCCCACCTATAACAGAGAATACTTTGTAGCAACCACAATATAATGTAAAATAGTGATATTGATATGATATATAAATGTATATACTATATACAGGGTAGCCATAAAACAAAGTTTGTGTGCATTTTAAAATAGTTGTCTATATATATATATATATATATATACACACACACATACATATACATATATATGTTCTATATATGTATAAGTGCATGGTATATATGTTATATACCGGATATATGGCATATATAAACTGTATATGTATATAGACATAAGTAATATGAGTAGGTAACAAAAGAGAATATATTCATTTTGTAAATGAAAAATATAATTAAATGTATCCCTGTATGATATAATAACTGAAGCCTATATACTTCTATGTTGACAATGATAAACTCTGGATGGGGAATTACAGATGGTTTTAATTGTTCAATTTTGTTTTTGTTTATCACTGCTTCCTAAAACTTTCCACAACAAACATTACGCTTTTCATTTAAAAATAAAAAACTTAATGTATTCCGTAAGAGTTGATTGAGCACACTATTTGTGCCAGGCGCTTTGAGCCAAATTACTTCAATCAGACACACAGGTTTGCTGGGAGATGCTGAGAAAGGGAAGAATGTCCACAATTTCTTTCACCCAATGGGGACCCCGTATAGCACAGTAGAAAACACACTTTCTTCTTCAGAGAGCCGGAGCCTCTGACTGCGTCCAGGTGAGGCTCGGCCTGCGGCCTTGGTGCTTTGAAGGAGGCTGAGCAGTGTCACCTGTCCACTCCTCACATCTCTGAGGCTGCCCACCCAGTCTGTGAGCGAAGCATCACAGCATTGGGGCTAGTTCCCAACACTGCCAACCTCTGATTCCGAGCACAGCACAGGCCAGGAAGCATTATTTATAGCATCTGTTGCATCGTTATTTGAAGGAAAAGAAGGCCTTACCCTGAATCACAGCTCTGCTAGCATCTAGCCCTGTGGAACAGTGCTTGAAGATGCTTCTGCATCCTTCTGACCTGATTTATTTAACTGCAAGCTATTAAGGAAAAGGAATTCACCTCTCCTACCTAACAGATAGACTTGCCATTACCAGAGATAGTGGCTGCTAAGGAGAGCAAGGGACAGGCTGGATTCCCCATCTCCGCAGAGGCTTAGTTCATCAGACCCACCTTTGAGGTCTACATTCTCTCTATGGCACACCATTTATTTCTCTTCCTCCCTCTTCCCACCTCTGGTTCCTTTATATTTTCTTCTCCTGGTTCATAAAACTTTTTTTAGCCAAACAACTATTTTCTTGTTTCTTCCTCCCCTCCTCTTTTGTCATTAGAAAGTGAATGAAAGTCCTACAGCAGCCTGGGAACCTGTGCTCTTTCTGTATTTTGCCCACCACTGAACCTCAACCCAGAATTAATGCTGCCCAGACCAGTAAGAGCAAGGAAAACAGATGAAAGAAAGCCACCAATTCAAGGACGATACTCAACTAGAGAACATTCCCTCCTTCAGAGAACATGGTAAGAATTGTCTATTTATTTTCACAAAAAAGTTAACATATTTTAATGCTACATTTCACTTTATTTCATGCACCCCAGGCAGGTGTGGTCTGCAAAGGCCAGCTCTCAACACAAACTATGCACATAAACACACGTGCGTACACACACTACCCAAACTGGGCTTCTGGCATTCAAGACGTCGTGAATAGCGAAGGTAGATCTCAGTTTTAGTCCTGAAATACATTGTGAAAACATCTGGTAAAAAAAATTGAAAACAACATAGTATGTCTCTATTTTCAGAAGGCTTAGCACCTCATTTTCCACGCTTATTGCAAAATCAAAGAAATGTTGCCACGACAACAGACCATCCAGTCTTTTCCTGATGCCCGAAAACCAATCAATGTGCTTGGCATCTCCACCCCAGCCTCTTCCTTGCTAGCAGCTGGAGGAACTTGAACTTGCCGGCTTCTAGCTGGGAGCCAGGATGAGTGGCTGCCTTTTTATTTTTCAAATTGTTAAAACTGGCCCCAAACAAGTTGTTAAGCGTTTCCAGTGTCAGGGCTTTACATCTACGTGTTGCCTCCAGACCAGAACAACAACAGCAACATCACTCTAAGTTGTCTTTCCTTTCCACATGCTGGAGGATCCAGAGCGCACAGGGTAGAGTTTGTAGTAAGGTGGAAAGAGAGAAACAGAGTGGAACACTGGCTGCCAGTCAGAGCCACCGCAACTGGGAGCCACCTCCGCGTATTTATAAAGTACAACCTACTGCAACAGGTGTCTTTGTATGAGACTCATAAATGTCCCCATTTTTAGTGAAAATTAATTCAATTTGTTGCTTTGGCTTTCTGCCACTCTTAAGGCAAAACAATACAGCCTCACCATCCAGCAGATCTCTGAATCTCACCCCTCAGCAACCTGGTAATGAGCATTTACGGTAGACACAGACATTTTACAAATCAGAGACCCGTTTGACTGAATGCAGAAGGGATTTAAAGACAGCAGCTGGTAGGACCGCTGAGAGAGAGAGGGTAATCGTCAAGGGCAAGGGCCCATGAGTTTGAACGCATTGATTCAAAACATGTTTGCCGACTGTATGACATAGGGATACAGACATGTATGTACAAATACATACACGCACATAGATATAATGCAAATAAGGTTAAACACACGTAGGAAGTCCACAGAGGAATACAGAGCCCCCGCCCTGAAGGAACCTAGACTTTGGCAGTGAAGCATACAGACAAACATTCACAATACAAGTATGAAAGCAGTAAATAACAATCAAAAATCAGGGCAGCACCTGTGGCTCAAAGGACTAGGGCACCAGCCCCATATGCCGGAGGTGGCAGGTTCAAACCCAGCCCCGGCCAAAAACCGCAAAAAAAAAAAAAAAAACAATCAAAAATCATGAGCCAATTAAGAATGAAGGGCGCTTGGAGGTCATTGGCAGCTGGGAATGAGACTGATTATCACAGATACTTTTCTGGGGATAGAAAAATTTGGGCTGCCCTTGAAGGAGGAAGTTTAGGATTTGGGTGTAGTGGGGAAGAACAACCTATAAACAAGAAAACAAGGGTGATGAAGAAGAATTTTTTTTTTATCAGACTTGCTAGGACTAAGACCAGGAGGTTACTCTCCTATCATGAGCTTTTAGAGGTCATATATGAGCTACTAACACAAATAACAACTTTTGACCAATCCAAGCAGAAATCGTGTGGTTCTGACTTTGAGTAGAGGCACTTGTCTTTTCCGTAGGTATCGTAGATGGTGGGGGGAGCGGGTGGAAGCTGGACTTCTGTAAGGGGGATTTCCCTCCATCTCCAGACTCCAGACGGGTCTGCTGCGGCCCCCATCTTCATCTCCGTGTGGAGGCTCCTGACTCAGAGGAGCAGGTTAATAGGCTGGAGAGGGAGCATCTGCTTCGGAGGAGGCTGTCAAGTGAGAGGCAGTAACAGTGTCTCCAAACTGGCTTTTCATAGGCTCTTACTTATTGTTTAATTTGGCTGCAGTGTATGGAATTAGGCTAATGGCTGTTAAGTGGCTAAGGCACAAACATGGTCCATCTGCCGAGAAGGCTCCAGGCCATTGTCTCTTTCAAAGGCTAAGGAAAAAAAATGAGTGAGACCTACTGTCACACTGAGAGCCTCATCAAGTGCCTTTTATCCCCCCTCTGATCTTATTCCTTTCAACGTTAGTGATTTCCATGGTACCATAATAAGAACTCAAAACCAGGGCCTCGCTTCTGAGCCATCTCCAAAGTGCACACGGCCTGTCCTTGCTCCAGCTGCAGGACACTGCCATGGACAGCAGTCTGGGCAGTGGGAGAAGGAGCCAGGGCATTAGAAGAATTACAGAACAGCAGCAACGCCCAGGGTACTGCGGAGCACACAGGCAAGGGCTCCTGACTTCAAGTTCCTTCACGTCTTGGATAGAAAGGAAGACAGAGGACGCATGAGGAGTTCTAACTCATGGACCGTGTGGCCAGGAGAGCCCAGGGGACCATAAGGAAGCAGAGAGACCGCAACTGGGACAAGCAGAGGAGGTTTGCAGGGAAGAACTTTTTCAGTTGGATTTTGAGAAGTGGTAGCTTGCATTCATTTATGTATTTATTTATTTATTGTTTTGATACAGAGTTTCATTCTGTCTCCCTGAGTAGAGTGCCATGCCATCTCCATGGCTCACTACAACCGCAAACTCTTGGGCTCAGGTGATCTTCTTGCCTCACCCTCCTAAGTAGCTGGGACTACAGGTGCCCACCACAACACCCAGCTAGTCTTTCTATTTTTAGTAGAGACAGGGGGTCTGGCTTTTCCTAAGGCGGTGTTGAACTCCTGAACTTGAGTGATCATCTGGCCTCAGCCTTCTGAGGTACTAGAATTACAGGCATGAGCCACTGTGCTCAGCCCCTAGCTTATATTTATAAAATGTTTACTATATGCCAGCCTAAATATGGCATCTAATACAGCACATTAATTGCTGTGTGAGTTGTATTGAGCTTACGCTGGTTTTGAGCCTCAGGCTTCTCGAAGCAGATAGAACTCACACCTCTCTTGACCTATCTTGACCTAATAAAACACCGTGACTCCAAAGGGAAAAAAAATTTCTTTTCTAGTGGGGCAGTCTATGTGTTAACTTTCATAGTATCTCTACAGGGTAGGTATCATTATCCATCTCCCACCCCACAGATTAGCCAACGGGAACTTAGACGAGTACCAGCATTGGCTTAGGCCGGTTCTGTGTTCCTTCGAAGCTCAGGTAGGACCTAAAGCTGCAGAGAAGAGGGTGGAGTGAATCAGCTTAGAGGCCACTGCCAGAGCGAAGTGCATGAGAGAGAATCCAGGGTACAGACAGTGGAGGTGAGGTGTCTGGTTTGGCTGAAGCAAGGTGACAGAGACAGTGAAGGGAAGATGGAAAGGAAGTGAACCCAAGGAGGCAGAGCCCAGGAAAGCAGGCCAGGGAGTGTGGATGCCCCTGTGGGCAGTGGAGAAGCAGGGAGGCGCCGTAGGCCATACTGCAGGGGGGTCCTTCTGGGAGCCCTGCTGTGGATGGTGCACTGCGGGGTGGAGAATCTAGAGAAAGAAACATCAAGTGCAAGGCCGCCAGAGCAAGCGAGGCAGGCTGCGTGAAAGAGAGGTTTAAGGGGTGGGGCGTCCTCTTGTGCCCTCCTGAGATGTGGTCTGGGCAGGGGCAGGAAATGAAGTCATGTCCCCAATACTGTTCGGTTAACATTCTCTGATGGTGCACAGGGGCACTCTCAGTAGTCAGGATATGCTAGTGAACAGAGCAAATGGGGACACGACCTTCACTTTAATGGGGACATCAGGTAGTGCTGGGTGTGCGAAGTTCTGAAGAGAGAGGCACAGGTGTCCAGGAGACCCTCAGCGGGCAGGAGGATGGGGGCATTAGGGGAAGAGGGAATATCCTACCAACATTAGCACAGAGCTTCTCGCTCTCCCAGGCCTTCTGGAAATGACCTGCAAGGCTGACCGTACTCCCCTGAATGGCACTGGACTTCAAATAATACCAGACATTCCTCCCGGCTCAGAAGGAGGGGCCTCAGAGACCAGGGCAGCGGGGGCCACAGCTTTGGGTACAAGGCCAGAACTCAGATGGACCAAACGCAAGACCGAGGCTGACGATGTCTCCCAGCACTCTGGGAGTGTCTGTCCTGCAACACGTAAAACTCAACTGATGATGGCGCCTGTGGCTCAGTGGGCAGGGTGCCGGCCCCATATACTGAGGGTGGTGGGTTCAAACCCAGCCCCATCTGAACTGCAGCCACAAAAAAAATAGCCGGGCGTTGTGGCAGGCACCTGTAGTCCCAGATGCTTGGGAGGCTGAGGCAAGAGAATCGCCTGAGCCCAGGAGTTGGAGGTTGCTGTGAACTGTGTGATTCCACGGCACTCTACCAAGGGCAATAAAATGAGACTGTCTCTACAAACAAAAAACAACTCAACTGAGATGACTTTTCTATCTTAGTAAACATTTAAGGACAAAAAAACCCAACGTTGGAATCTAAGCCTAGGACAGGGCTTTGTTCTAGACCCTGAGGACACAGCCGTGAACAAAACAGAACTTTCACCTTTGGGCAACTTAGGTTCTAGCGGGGACAACTGTGTCACAAGTAGACAGGACACACCAGCACTCCCCTGCTACTGTTTCACTGTGCACAGCAGCCAAGAGATGAACATGACCTAAATGTCCACGAACAGAGGAATAACTAAAGGAAACATGACAGATAAATTCAAGAGAATATTCAGCTTTCCAAAAAGAAAGAAATGCAGCCATATGTGACAGCAGGGACGGACCTGCAGGGGATTATGCTACGTAAAATAAGCCAGGCACAGAGGGGAAAATCTGCATGATTCCCTTATTTGGGGGATCTAAAATAATCAAAGTCACAGGATCAGAAAGCAGAATGGTGGTTCCCAGGGGCTAGAGGGGGGAGGAATCTGGAGTTGCAGTTCAATGAGCATCAAGTCTCGATTACGCGAGATGAAAGAGTTAGAGGGGTCAGCCACACAGCCATGTCCCTGTCACTAACAAGACTGTCTTCCACACTGTAAAAAGGTTCAAGAAGGTAAATACCATGTGAGATACACTAACTACAATGAAATGAAATTAGAAAAAAATTAAGATATATGAACATGTCTGTTGGTTCTGAGCACTAAGGAATGGCCCAGTATCAGGGTGCTGGGGTCATTTTATGTTGGGGGCCACTGAAGGTCTCCCTGATATGTGGCTATCTTGAAAGAATATAGCCAATAAGCCACTGAGATACCCAGGGGAAGGCTTTTCCAGACAGAGGAAACAGCAAGTGCAAAGGCCCTGTGGCTAAGGCGTTGAACAAAAGGCATCGATTTTAGTTCAAGCAATGGTTCTTCCTGGAAGCAAAGCCGGTCAACTTTCTGCGAAACACTTCCTCGGTTGTCAACAAGAATCTGTCATCAGATGAATAGCATTGTTTTGGTAAATGAAAACAGCTATGTGTTATGAGTTCCCTAAAATAAGCTTTGGGATATAAAAGAATGGTGGGTCTTAACTTTTGTGATAACATTATGCTTCGATTAGCACCAATGGCCTTATAGCTAAAGATACAATTGCATGTATCACCTTATCATTTAATACTAACAAAATACAGTAGAACCTCTGTAAGTGGATCATCCAAGGGACTGTAACAAACTGGTCACCATACAGAGGTGGTCAGCATAAGGAACTAGACCTGCCTTACTGTTATGTATATGGGGTGCATGTCCAGTCCATGGAAATTAAGTCAGTTTAAGGAGGCGGTCAGCTATGGAGGTTCCAATAGTAGTAACAGAATTAATGTTAGTAGGAGCTAATGTTTACTGGGTGCTCACTTTACCAGGATCTGATCAAGTGCTTTCAATATAGTATCTCACCTAAACCTCACCTAAAGAGGAAAAATTCAGGCTTGAAGAAGTAAATTCAAACAATCACAAAATCAGTAAGCGGGAAGAACATTATTCATGTTCAGATCTGACTGATGCCAAAGTCATTGTTATTAACTGGAATATTAACTACCCCCATCTAGGTGACAGGCTGGCGTCACATAGGAGGTAACAAGGCCCCAGAGAGCTGAAGCTCTAAAATACATTGTCAAAACCAGTCCCAAGGACGTAGCTCAGGGCCCGTGTCTCACAGATGTTACTTTCACTCTGAAAGCTTGAAATAGACTTGTACCATCCCTGCTTCTCCCTCCCTCTCCCCCCCACTTTTTCAGCATGTCTATGTCCCAGGTGCTCAGTACGTGCTGGGGTCCAGGGAAGGTGAGGTGACACGGTCCTGCGGAGCTAAGGGCTGGCGGGAGTGCAGGTCTCCCTGACTCTACAGGCAGAGGGAGCCCCTGAAGCAGATTCTGAAGTTGTCCCACACTTAATGTGTAAATTAAAGAAGATGGATGGTCAGCAGTGATTTTCATCCGGTGTGCAGCACATTGGTGTGAGAGGAGCTTAGGTGTGCCATAAAAATTGTCAAAGATCATTAATTCAACTATTTTCAAAAGAAGTTCCAAGTACAATAACTATAGTCTTTCTGTTTAACTTTTTTTTTTCTTGATGAACAAAATCTAAGTGTGCCATGGACGTTTAACTGTGGGTTCAAGTGTGCTGTGAGATTAAAAAGGTTGAAAAATCCCACTGTACTAAAGCATCACATGAAAACCCAAGGCTACTACAATCGAAAGCTGGAACCCACTCTGGAGTCCAGAGACAGAGAGAAGCCACAGAACGGAGCATGACTCTTGGAGCTCTCCAGCTTTGGCAATGACTCCACAGTGGGCCCCAGCTTTCAATTGTGGTAGCCTTGGGCAACTAATCGATATAAAGCAACAGTCTATGCTAACCTTCCAGCCCGTGCTCTGAAATGTGGTTGATAGGCCAGTAGTTCTCAGTTTGCAGAAAATAAATTATAAGATCAAATTTTCTCAAAGAAAAAAAAAAAGATATTACCAACGAAGTCGAAGATAGCACTTTGGGGCTCACCGAGCGAATGTCCCCTGTCTCAAATGGATGGAAACAAGTTTCCAAGGGGCCAGCAGGTGGCCCAGTGCACCATCAGATCCACAGAGTCACCTGTGGGGTGGGCCTCTCCCTCCAGCCCTTCTCCCACCATCAGGGAATGAATAACTAACAGGAAAAGCCTGAAAAGGATACTTAATGTGGGGAATAATCTCTATCCAGCAGTAAAACATTTTTCAAAGTTACAGTACTTGAAAGCAGCTCAGAACTGATCCAGCAATAGTAGACAATCAAAGGAATAAGAGACCAGGATTTGATCCAGACGCAGACAGCTTTCGTTATAAAGCAGGGTCTCCAATCAGTGGGAGGAGACAGACTACTGACGGATACAGCTTGATTCCCCTCACCTGACTCAAATGCATTTCAGGTGGATCAACAATTTAACCATAAAAGCCAAAGTATAAAAACCATTAGGAAAATAATCCATATTATTCCAATCTTGGAATAGGGAAGATCTTTTTAAGCATAAGCTCAGATGCCACAAAGTCAAAATAACTTATATACATAAAATTAAACATTTTATATGGAAAAATATACATGATAAACAAAATAAGATTGCAAACCACAAATTAGAAAGTAATTTATGAGTCACAATGTATAACTTGATCTATTATAACTCTGGCAAATCAATAAGAAAAAGATGAAGAAAAAGAGAAAAACAGGTAAATAATATAAACAAACTATATCATTAAATGAAATACAGATGCCCAGGAAACATGCAAAAGATGCTAAACTTCATAATCAGACATATAAAAATTGTATTTCTCACCTACCAGTTTGGCAAATGTCAAAAGTTTGGAAACATTCCAGCACTGTCCAGGTTCTCTGGAAACTTCTATACAAATCCATGGAATTGTACATTCCAGTGACCTTGGGAGGCAACATTATAGTATTTCACAAACTTTCAATTCGCCATGAGTCCCAGTAATTTTATAGCCAGAAATTTGCTTTCAAAAATATTTAATGGGTATACAAGATTATGTTCAGGGTAGCCTGTTTTGCAGAATGAAAAAACTGGAAACAACATGTACATAAATCGGTAAGGCACTAGTGAAATATAGTATTATGCAATCTCTTGGAAAACAGAATATTATTCATCCAGGTAAAAGAAACAAGCTAATTTATACATACAGACACGAGAGCATATTGCTGATCTACTGTCTGTAAATAAAAGAAAGCACAGATCGATATGGGAGCACATTTCATTTCTGTAAGATTCATACTGTGTGCACCTTGCATGGTGAGGGATGAACGGAGAAACACACGCCAGCCTGCAACTCTTCTGGAGAAGAAAGAGAAAGTCTCTTCGAGGAAACTTTTCCTGTACTTCCTAAAATACTGAACTCGAGCTTTTAGCAATGAGTACTCTTCCTTTTCTTTCTTTACTATTATTATGATTTAATTTCAGGTTAATGTGAGGGTACAAACAACTAGGTTCCAATATTTGCATTCATTAGGCAGAGTCTCTCCTGTAGCTGTGTCCCGCACCCAAAAGGTGTTCCATATACCCTGACACTGTGCCCATTAAGTGGGAGCACACCAATTCCCCCCCTGCCATCTCTTTAATCCCTCCCTTCCCCCTTACTTTAATTGAATTGAGTTTTTCTCTTTTGTGGGCATGCATTAGACTGTCTACTGGCTTCATGTTAGCATTGAGTACATTGGATATTTGCTTTTCCATTCTTGTGATACTTACTAAGAAGAATATGTTTCAACTCCGTCCAGGTTAATACAAAAGACGTAAAGTCTCCATCTTTGTTTATGGCTGAATGGTATTTCATGGTATATATATGCCACAGTCTGTTAATCTATTCCTGGGTAGATGGTCATTTAGGTTGTTTCCACATCTTGGCAGCTGTAAATTGAGCTGCAATAAACAATCTAATGCAAATGTCTTTATGATAAAATAATTTCTTCTGGGTAGATGCCAGTAATGGGACTGTGGGATCAAATGGGAGGTCTAATTTGAGTTCTTTGAGCATTAGCCACACTTCTTTCCAAATAGTTCTTTATTTAAAAAAAATCATATGTATGTGTGTGTGTAGGCTGGATGTGGTGGCTCACACCTGTAATTCTAGCACTCTGGGAGGCCAAGGCAGGTGGATTGCTTGAGCTCACAAGTTTGAAACCAGCCTGAACAAGAGCAAGACCCTGTCTCTAAAAAAAAGAGAGAAAGAAAATTAGCTGGGCGTTGTGATGGGCTCCTATAGTCCCAGGTACTCGGGAAGCTGAGGCAAGAGGATCACTTGAGCCCAAGAGTTTGAGGATGCTATTAGCTATGATGCCATGGAACTCTGCCCAGGGCAACAAAGTGAGACTCTGTCTCAAAAAAAAAAAGAAATACACACACAATTTTCTTCTTCTTTTAAAGAGCAACAAAGATCAAGAAATCACCTACTTGATGTAATTTATTTTGCCTAGATTGATGTAATTTATTTTGCCTAGGTCAAGTGTTCTCTAAAATAAGGGTGGCACTGGTACACATCTGACATATTTTCAGAGGAATGCTTCTGGGATTTAGAAAGAAGATTCTTGCTTAAAAAATGCATATGGCTGCCCAGCCCAAGCACGCTAAGGACGGGAGACAGGAACCATTCATCAGCCGTCCGTCTGCTCACTTCTCCTGGCTCCTGTGAGTCCCGCCCACGGCCTGCACACCTCAGCTTCCCAGGCCTGTTTATAACACCCATACACCTGATTTATCTCCCATTTACCCTGAAACCCTGAATCGCTTCCTCATTCTCCTCCTGGCCTGAATCTGGTCATAATGGCTGAATTCTAGCAATCTTCCTCTTACGTAACTAGCCCCAGTTCATTAGCTGTACACAACGTATAGATATGTTCAATCAATCAGCCCGCTCCCTGCTATCGACCGTGCGCGGAATATAGTATCTGCCTGCATGGGGAGACGTGCAATAGACAAGATTGCTTATCGCTGGCAGGAAGAGATTTGCCAGACGCTGGCTATTCATTTTAATACTTGTGCCTCCTGGAGATTTCAGAATGGACGCATCATAGTGAGCAATTATATCTACTCTTCCAAGAGGGACTTGGGGAGGGTATCAGCAAAGGTGGGGGAATGTCAGGGAGAGGTCGCGGCACAGTTCTGAGACCACCCCACGAGGGAAATTAACAAGTTACGTATGCAATGTGCCCTTTCTTCTCTTAACAAACACTAGCTGGCTGATGACAACTACCTTTGGGGTTATTTCCATACATGATTTTGGAAATATTGACAATACAGGTAAAAACTTGAACACCTGGTTAAGTTAATTTGGTATTTCACTTTCTACTATTTTTAAAGAGAGGTATAGGCTTACCTATGTGTTAAAGGCTCTTTCTAGATTCCTGCCCTTCAAAATGTAAGGACGAATGGACCAGAAAGGAGGGGTGAAAGCACCGGGCAGTTGTGAAGCTGCCCTGGACCACATCTGGAGGAGTAAAGGGTTCTACGTAAACTCAAGGCTGGATATACCCAGATGAGAGAAGATTGTAGCCGTCAGGCATCTCACCTCCTGAACTGCTTCCCATCAATACCAAATGCATTGTTCAGGGTCACAGCAGACCTCTGGCTGCGTGTGTGTGTGTGCAGGTGTGTGAATGTGAGAGAGACGACAGATACTAATAAAATAGTGGAAAAAGAGCCTCCTCTTGATCCATACAAATAGTTAAAAATCGGACTTGATTTATGCTATTTTGTGCATCTCCTGGTAAGAAAAATGCTGCAAACCTTTAAAACACATACTGCTGTTTTTCTGAATCTGTGCTTGGTGAAAGGGGAAAACAAAACAAAACCAAAAACAATGAAATCTGACTACCCACCAATGGGACTGTGTTTAGTTCAAAACTCCAGGCATGAAGCCCAAATAGATCCAGGCTGGGTTTTATCCTTGCACAACAGGGAAGATGATAAAACGCATTTACTTAGTCTTGCATCATGAGAGCCAAATGATTCCAAACTGAACTAATCCCGTGCTATCCCAGGAGCGGTGTTTGGGTTCCCCACACTACATATGTCAAAATGGTGATGCCGTGGCATGATACATTTCCACGGCCCCCCTTCGAGTGTGATCAGGCATATACTCCAACACATAAATGCGCTGTATACATTTGCTTAAATACATAATTCATGAAACTGCAAATACCTATCCCTGAAGCAGCTTCCAACTCCTAAACACTCTAAGCGTGCTCATCCTCATTTTAAACAGGAGGAGATGAAGTGCCTGTTACAATTCAGAAGAAGGGGAGGCCAGTCCACCGGGACCTCTTTAGAATTAGTGAGGAATGAGCTACTGGATATCGGTGTGGTGAGCAGAATTTTATTTCAAGGGCAAAATGCTGAGATTAGGCACTATCATTGTTCTTCACATGTAAGCAAAGCTGAGACAGACACAAGGGCATCAAAACTGCCGCCTGCCATCCTTATGCCTTGGGCAGAGAGCAGAGACCCACCTGAGCTCCCCCCTGCAAAGCAGGGCTTCCCAAACGTGGCTCATCAAGAACTCGCCCGCTGCCCCCAGACTGTGCCTCCTGTGCCTAACATGGTAGGAGACGGAGAAACAAAACAGCACAGAATTCACTGCTGCACGTCGGTGTCTGGTGATTTTCTTGAACAAATGGAGAATTTCATTCTGCGCCTGGACATAAAGAACTTCATATTTTCCAGGCAAATTGTCTTCATACCAGCCAGTGGCATTTAACTGCTACCAAAAGCATATCAGTGTCACATAGGTTGTTTTAAAATTACCAGCCCTTTTCCCAGCTTTCACAAATAAAGGAGGAAAAAATGTTTCAGAAAAGTTTATGAGCAGGAAGAGCACCATTTTCACATACAAATAATACCCAAGCATGGCTTTTATAAAGTTCCTCTAAGAAAGAATCTTCTTTAAAGAATATCAGTCTAACAGGTAATTTTTTTTTTCCTTTTAGAAAACTGTGAGTTGGAATTAGAATGTCTGCCAGGCTCTAAAGAGAGCAGCTTGGGGCTGTCACCACGGATGTGTGGGGGAATGATCAGATTCCGATGCTGGGCTTTTGATTATCTGCATGTTGAAGGAGAGTCTTGGTTTATTTGTGGTCTAATTTTGCAAGATATTTCTAATAACAGAACTGGCTCTCACAGAAGACAAAAAAGAGAAAGTTGCATTTCCTAAATTCTTTAGCCAGGTGAAGTGGGCCAAGCAGTTGGATGGCACGGAGATCGGTGCTCAGAGCAAAGGGGAAAAGCAACCCTCGCTGGTCTCTCGCACTCTGGTGGGAAGGGTCTATCCCTGTGTGTCCCTTCTCCTTTGTCCTCTTTATCTCTGAGGTCAGACAGTAGCAGGTGGCTTTCCAAGCACCCAGACCAGCATCAGCAATCCATGTGGAACCTTTGAGAAAGGCACGTCCTCAGAAGTACTGAGTCAGACACTTGGAGAAAGGACTCACCAGGGAGAAACCAGCTAGAACGGTGGCTTTCACTCTGCGGTGAGCGTCAGACTCACCCGAAGGTGGAACTGCCAGCACAGACTACTTGGTCCTGCCCCTTGGGCACTGCTGGACATCAGAGCCAGTGCTGGGCCCAACCTCCAGCCCTCCCTGCTCTGTTGGGTCACTAGCCACAGCTGATGGCTTGGAGGTGGCTTCTGTTTGGCTAAGCAAGCCTGGACTGAATGGCCACAGCCAGGCTGCTAGACATTCTTTAGGGGAGAGAGACCTCTAAAAGGAAAGGAGTGGGAATGCTGAGTGACAAAACAGACAGTGCCCACCCCCAGAAGGGATGGTGGGAAGGAAGGGTGAGGTCAGACAGAAGTGACAGTGCATCAGAAGATCCCACCCTGTGGACTGTACTTCAAAGACACACAGCTGCCGCCTGGCTTGCTGGTCTCTCTGCCAGGAATGCCTTGCGCCATCTGCACGTGTCTAAACAAGAAGGACCCACCCTGCACGAGTCTTCCTGGACCCAACTCTGGAGAGAAACAGCTGTTGCTGTGCAGAGATGTGTGATGTGCCCCCAAACCATCACGAGTTCCCCCCAGACCCAGAGTAGGAATCCCTTCCCTCTGCAACTACACGGACACTCCAGGCTCTGCTTCCAGGCATGGCCCCAAGATATACTGTATGATTCTTTCCTCACTCTTCTCTGCACCTGCACAGAAGCAAAGACCGCAACATAAATCCCATGAAGGAAACAGCCAGGTTCCTAAATCACCTGGAGGAAGCCTGTATGAGTAAGAAGTCAATGTGTACCGCAGTTTGTCACTAGGACTTGGGGGGTGTTTAATATAGCAGCTGGTAATGAGGGCCCCCCAATCCACTCTCCCTCCGTGTCTGCACAGCCGTTTCACCTGCCTCTGCTCCACCATGTTCCATTTACATTAAGGGTAGCTGTTTAACTGAGCATCTCCCCTGGAGATTATAGCTTTCTTCACTTTATTCATTTCTTAATACCCATCACTTAATAAAACTGGGCCATAAAGTGGATAATCAATAAATGTCTTGCAGAAGGGAGGAAAGGAAAGTGGAAGAGGTAGCGAGTAAAGGAAGGAAAAATCAGGTAGATAATAAGCGATGATGGTCCATAACTTCAAGTGTGTTCTTTAATACAGATTATTATGCAGACGGCACCTGCCCATTTGAATGTATCTACACCTCCCTGAGATAGATGAAGCTCTCAGCCTGTTATTTAGCATTTTTGGTTTTGTCTTGATCACTGACTTTAAGTTGACAAGTACACGTTCCCCAATAATAACAAGAATCTGTTGTTACTGATCTGTATTAGGTGCGCTGAGAGTTTATCCCCATCCACCTGTCACCCCACAGGCACGTGATAGGACTCAAATACAATTTCATCATTCATTTGCCTGACTTTGCCCCACCATGTTCTGCCCTGGAGATAGATGAGGGGCACACCCCCTGCCCCTCCAGGGGAGACAAGTAGAGAGAGATGGGGAAATAATTCCCTTCTTGAACAGAAACAGAGGGAAAGAGCTAAGTAATTAAGGAACTTGTCCATGGTCACATGGTCACCCCAGCTGTGGGGAGTGGGACAGAAGATTTGAATCCACGTTCCAGCAACTTTTTCTGATGCTGTTCTAACTCCCCCCAAGATAGTAGTGGCCAGGGCACAGATGGCAGAGGAGGAAAGAACAGTCGGGCTGCAACTCTAGGCTTTTAATTCCCACTGATAGCATTACTAAATGCAGAATATAAATGTCTTCATATAGTGATTAAAAGGCCATGAAGGCTATGTTAAATAGTTCAATGAAAACATTTCAGATTTTATATGAAGTCAGCACCTTGTGCCCCATGATTGCACAATGTACACAATTATGATTTAATAAAAATAAAAATAAATAAATAAATAAATAAATAGGGTCTCACTATATTGCCCAGGCTGGAGAGGAAAGGCTGGTCTTAGGTGAAATTATTATAGCACACTACAAGCCTCAAATTCCTGGCCTCAAGCAGTCTTCCCGCCTCAGCCTCACTCTCCTGAGTAATTGAGACTACAAGTGTGTACCACTGTATCCAGCTGGTTGTAACATCTTATCAGCTTCTTCTTTAAATGAGGGGCTAACTAAAATCATATGTTTCTCTAATAATCATAGTTTTACCTTTTTGAAAATTTTACTTTAACACAATATGGGCAGCATGATAATTAAGGGAGAGGTGTGTGTTCTGACCAAGTTACATTCACCTCCTCACATCAACGTGGTCTCCGATCTCTATTTGGTTTCTGGGTTTGGGGCCGATAAGTATAAAAATAACTTACGTCGAGGCGGCTAACAACATGTTATAAGTCAAGTCTAATACCTGCACTTCAAGGTTTCTCTCCATCACCTTTTCTGTTTTCGTACAACCTGATCTTTCTAGAAAGTATAAGACCATTGTCTCTCCCTCATAGAAACGGACTTGTCATTGGATGCTTTCCGGCTCTGTTTTTCCTTTTAGCTGCTTCATAAACTCAGTCTTTCTTGTAGACACTATTTCGTTCGCCCTGCTAGTGAGTGTCTGTGTTTTTTAGCATTTGTTTCTTGGCTGTCCTGAAATGTCTTTTTTTAACAATCCCAAACATGTTCAAGGCTAAAACTATCATTTAGAAACTAACAACTAAAAATCATTATGGATGCAAAGTACAATCATCACTTTCTTGAACTTCACATTGATGTGCTGAAATGCCTTTGGGCAGCACCACTTGAATCTCCCAGGGAGACCTCAAGCCCAACATGTCCCCCTCCCCCTCCTCGCACGTCCCCTGGCATCTGACCCTACCCCGTGTGGCCTGCCTTCGTCCACGTCCCACTGGAGACCTGGAGTTGTCAAGGCCAGTTCACCAACCCGTCCTGATTCTTCTACATCTTAAACACCCCTAAGTATGTGTACTTTTCTCCATTTCTATTAGGTTCTCTCCCTCAATGCTTTGTCGGTACCCTTCTCGCTACGTCTGTCTTGTCCACCGAGTTAATCTTCACTCTCTTTTGCTTCCCAGCCCCCAGTGACCCCTCACTGTCAGCATGCAGTCCTAGCTTCCCAGTGTGGAGTAGGGGCCTTTCCTTCGTGAGACCATCCTTGCCTCGTCTTTTCCTAGTTAAACATCTCTCTGACCATTAGGATCACACCAAGCTGAAATGTCCTGAAATCACACTCTCCTTCTTGTGACCCTGCACAGGGCTGTGTTGGGAATCATCCTTGGGTTTCTTCTCTGGCTGAGTCTAAGGTCTTTGGGACACTCAATGTCACCGGCTCCAGGCTGTCTTAGGATCCCTTCCCTGTACACCCACACTGCTTCCATTTTATCACTCCAAATGCTCATTCTTTACTCTCTGGTTTGGAGACGGAGGCTATTTTATGCATTCAATATTCCCCAACGTGCCCCGTGGTATCTGGAAAGTTAAAAAAGTTCCTAAACTGTGGCTGAGTGTTTAATGAAGGAAAGAGGAGGAGGAAGGAGAAATGAGAGAAGAAGGGAGAAAACAAATGTTAATAATTATTTAAATCTTATTTTACTCATTAATATAATTAATATATGGTATTTTTATATCTCATACACTGGATATAATTAAATGATAATCTTTAATATTCTTTTAAGAATAACTCATGGATATGGGCTATAATTATAACCTTAAACAAATATGTAGAAACCAGTGATGTGCAGCCGATAGCATATCTGATTAGCCATTGATGCAAAAGCACAGCAATCTCATAGCCACTCGTTAATTATTCTAACTTCTAATTTATGTTAAAGGGCATTGGCATCTTTCTTTCATTGGCACCTGGGTACCATCTCAGAGGTCAAATCACCACCAGACTTGTCTCTGACCTGCTGCACAGATTGGGGACTCGTTGGTTCTGCTAGAGCCGTGGGCTCCACCCCAGGGAACAGGTGCTGCCATCAGCACGGACTGGCGATGCCATCACTTCTCCAGGCTGTTGTGTCTGCCCTAAACAGTTGTTATCTAACAGTTCCCTTTTCCTCTAACTCATCTGGGTTGTTTAAAACATTTTAAAAGTGCCCATTCATCTTTGGATGTGTCTTCTGCACTTTCATATTAGATGATATTAGAAGAAGCCTATGGCAATTCTTTTAAAACCATATTAAAACCATCTAAAAATATCTAAAAACAGAGACTGCTGAGGTCCGTGACTTCAGCAAAAATGAGAGAATGGACCGTCTTTGAAGCTACCAGCCTCTATCTGAAGCCCACAATTTATAATCATTAATAAAGTCATATTTACATTCAAAATATGTAAAACAGGTAATGTGTCTCATGTGTGTTGCAAGGGGAAGGTACATGCTGCATATGAGCCCAGGTCTCTATTACACAGAGGTAGGTGCAGCCAAGACTTCCCAATAGCTTACGCCCCAGATGCTCCAGACTACCACAAATATTGGGTGTGTTGCTGGTGCCCTCGAAAACTCTCCCATGCTGTCATCATGGCCACCTACCCAGCACTATATCTGCACACTGTAGAGCAGTGGGTCTCAACTTGTGGGGCGCGACCCACAGGAACTGTATTAAAGGGCCGCGGCATTAGGAAGGTTGCGAACCACTGCGTAGAGGCTTATAAAGCACCTGCCCTTGCAAAGTGTCCTGCTCACCTACGCTCCCCGTGGAAACGTTGCTGGCCAGGATTAAGTGATGACTGCCACTCGCAGTGGGCCTTAGAGGCTGTGGTGTTTTTGGATCCTTAGTCTTTAACTTTTTCTCCTTATATCTTCCAAAAGAGTTCCTGACCATCATTTAACCCCAATCTATGCTGTTTTCTTCCACCTGGTAGCCTCAGTTTGTCCCCATGCTCCTCTGCTCCTCTCTGCTGTCCCGGTCTCGGGGCAGAACTTCTCTGCGTCATGGGCTGTGAACACCTTACGTTCCCACAGCAGCCCCAACATTGCAGTCTTTGGTTTTTGTCTATTACCCTGGTCTTAAATACTAGTCATATTTTAGTGTAATTCCAATATTTAGCCAGGATTTCCTTATATTCAGTTGCATCCTAGCTCTCTACCTTAGCATCTCACAGGCACCTGGACACAGCCCATCTAAGTCATTTTCCTTCTCCTCTGCCCTTCCTCACCTCAGTCAAGAGCCTTATTACTCATATTGTGATCTAACCTGGACCTATATGAGTTCTCAAGTTGCTTCTATCTGAAGCCCCAGGTGCATTAGCATTAATAAAGTTATTTTTACATTCCAAATACCTTTTTTCACACCTGTCCCTTCAGTTCCTTAAAATTAGCACTGTTTTAACTCTAACTATAATCATTGCCTCAAAACCAAACTCAGCTACTAGCAGTGGTTTTAAACCAGAATTGATTTTTGCCTTCCCAGGGGAATTTACTAGTGTCTGGAGATGTTTCTGTTATCACAGTGGGGGATGGGATGCCCCCCTGGGTCTAGTAAATAGGGAACAGGTATGCCGCTAATATTCTGTAATACACGGGACAGCCCATTGCCACAGACACAATTCTGGCCCCAAGTGTCAAGTGTCATAGTTGGGAAATGCTGTGCTCGAGAAATTTAGCTCAGGAGTCGGCATTTTCTGTAAAGAGCTGGATAGTAGGATAGTAAGTATTTGAGCCTTTGTGGGCATATAGACCCCAGCACAACACTCAACTCTGCCTTTAAAACAGCAAAGGGACCAGAGACAGTTTAAAAACAAGCAGGTCTGCTAGCTGGTTTCGACCACCAGTGGAAGTTTCCCAACCCCCAATCTAGCTTAAAGAAAAATAAAATTACATTCTTACATTGTTTTAAGTGTTTAATGTCCATTAGCTATGATATAAAGTCCAAGCAGTGTTCCCTAAAGCACGTGGGTCTGCCTTTCTCTCACTTTCTCATCTTCACCCTTGTTCACTCACTACTGCAGTGGAGATGACTTTCCTGTCCACCGCTGATGTTTCTCACACTCTGCCTGCCTTCATATTATCCCCACCCTCACCCTCATCCCCATGTCTGATTCCCAGTCTGGGGTCTCTTCTTTTGCCTCTTTTGACAAGATTATTTCTCATCGTGGCTCCAGATGCCTGCGGGAGTAATTGCCAGATGTCTGTCTGGCAGGAGTACGTGCTTTTCTTCCAGGCTCTGATGACACCCCCTGCACTGTCTCAGGTGTCACCCCAACTCCATGGTGAGACGCTCCATGCCTGGGCAAGACTTACTCATTCTGTACTTTCACACACACAATAGTATCAGGTGTTTGGGAATACTTAATATTTGCTCTAATTTATAACTTTTATGGAGATGTTCTTGAGTTTTCAAACTTTTGGGTCTAGAGAATGCTTGGGAAAGAAATAAAATCATGTTTAAAAGGAAATAAAGGCACAAGATGGCATTTGACATCATTAGATTTTGTTTGAGATTGCTACTTTTCTTAATTGTAAATACTCCAATGAATTCTATTGAGAATATATACCTGCAGCTTCATCTGAAGGCTTTGTATTTTTATTAAATGAATATATAACATATGAGAGTAATGAGAAGATTCTCATACTTTTCAAGGTCTGTCTTTTTTTTTTTCTTAGAGATAGTCATACTTTGTCACCCTCAGTAGACTGCTGTGGCGTCACAGCTCACAGCAATCTCCAGCTCTTGGGCTTAGGCAATTCTCGTGCCTTAGCCTCCTGAGTATCTGGGACTATAGGCGCCCACCACAATGCCCAGCTATTTTTTGTTGTATTTTGGACAGGGCTGGGCTCAAAACTGTCACCCTCAGTATTTGGGGCTGGTGCCCTACTCACTGAGCCACAGGTGCTGCCCCAATGTCTATCTTAATAATATTTCTTTCTTTAAAAGTGATTTATTACTGTTACTATGAGAATGCATATAATTCCCTAATCATTGAAAATGAATGGCAATAGCTCATAATAAAGGTCTCAAACATTTGCTAAAATCTTAATTTCTGAGCCTCATTGCTGTCCTGAGAAGCGTCTGATAAATGGTTATGTATACCAACGCCTGTATGCAATGGTTGTTGTATAAATTTCAGAGATGATAAATGAAAAATATAAGTGAAAGGTACTTTTAAAAAAGCATATCCGCCTATGATCATTATTTATAAATTCTAAAATGCCTTCAGCTTTGTTTTTTAACGTCCCAGGGTTTCTCTGGGTGAGAGCACTGGTATAGCTCAGTGACAGGAGAGACTTCCTGCTCGCTCTGACATTCGCTGAAATGCACGGCAAAGCAGGTGGCACTCTGTGTTGAGCCAAAGCACTTTAGCACTTTTTTCTTTAACAGGTGGGGGCCAGAATGTTCAGAATTCTGTTCAGAACCCTGCAGATAAAAATGCATTTTTGACCATTTGGTCATAAAAGCTTCAAACCCAACATTTCCCTACGAATAAGAATGAAAGTCATCAGCTTCCTGGACAATTTCTAGTTGCTTAATTTTAACTTAATTAAAATCCATGCACATTCAAACAAATATAGTACTCGCCTCCACTTCCTATCCAAAACCCATGTCTAGCATCATCATTTTATAAAATACCAGCTGCTCTATGTTAATTTTTGTGCAGAGATATAAGTTGGTTTAGGAAAAGATGGTATACATAATCTAAATAATCAGCAGGAAAAGTACATTATCCATGCTATCAAAAATTATTTTTAAAAAATTTAAGTGTTTGGACAAAACCATCCATGTGGGACATTCTTTTTCATCATAAAAATCGATTGTAGATGCTCATGAGATGTCTCAGGAGCGATTTAAGTATGTACACCAAGAAACTCACACATAAAACAAAACAAATTTCAGTTTTCTGCTTCCAGCCAAGATGGAGCAATAGTGATCAGATTCAACCTCCATACCTGGTAACTGAAGACTGGATAACTGACCTGAAGTTATTGATCCCAGTTTACTGGACGTCAGACAGTGATCCCTGAGGGGCAGGAAACAAGGGTGGTTCTCCCGAGCCCTGCCCCAGGTTACTACACAGAAGAGTTTGCACGTGATAGCAGAGAAAGGGGACCACGTGACACCTGATGATCTCCTGGAGTACAGGAGGTGGAACCGGGAGATGAGTGATGCCAAGGCAGCTTGGGCTTGCAGGGCAGAGGTCCAAGAGCAGACAGCTGCACAGAGAGAAGAGGCCAGAGACCTCCAGATCCCCCTCAAGTCAGAGCAGAATCCCGATCCTTGTGTGCATGTGGTTATACTACCTACCTCCCAGAAAAAGGCCATGGAGATGGACTAGGGGAAGACATCCCAGGGCAAAGGCTGGAAGGAAGCAGCACTGTGCCCATCGGCCAACGTGGAAAACTCCCTAATTCATGAGCAATGGGTAGAGGACTTAATTGTTCTGCATCAGTATTATTAAATTATTAGCCCGATTAAAAACTGTTCTGCTTCCACCTAACAAAAAACTGTTCTGCTTCCACCTAACAAAGCTTAAACGCAAACCCCCAAATAACAACAAATGATTTCCATGTAACTTTAGTGTATTCCAGACCAAACTCAAGTATTTATAGACATATAAAAATGCACACTACCTGACAAAGTAAAATTCACAATATTTTGTATTCAATAGATAATTACTATGCATGCAAAGAAGCAGAAAAGTACAATCCATCTTAAAAAGAAGAAACGATCAGTTAACCCTGACCCCAGAAAGAGACAGTAATGGAATTACTATAGATACTTGAAGAAAAATAAAATATGTTACAGACAAGAAGAAATTTTCAAAAGTCCAAACTGAACTTCTAGAAATAAAAACTATAAAAACTGATA
Organism: Perodicticus potto; assembly: GCA_963574655.1. Taxonomy (NCBI): domain Eukaryota; kingdom Metazoa; phylum Chordata; class Mammalia; order Primates; family Lorisidae; genus Perodicticus; species Perodicticus potto. Next base: position 7,290 of record CAUYRH010148422.1, on the reverse strand, counting down.
GAAAAAAAATCCCTTGAGTGAATGCAAGATTAGATATTGCAGAAGGAAAGGTCAGTGGACCTGAAAACAGCAATAAAAAGTAACAAAAATGAGGCTTGGCACTTATAGCTCAGGTTACAGTGCTAGCCACATGTACCAAGGCTAGCAGGTTCTAACCCGGCCCAGGCCAGCTAAACAACAATGACAACTACAACAGAAAATAGCCAGGTGTTGTGGCAGGTGCCTGTAGTCCCAGCTACTTGGGAGGCTGAGGCAAGAGAATCACTTAAGCCCAAGAGTTTGAGGTTGCTGTGACCTGTGATGCCACTGTACTCTACTGAGGTGACATAATGAAACACTATCTCAAAACAAAAACAAAAACAAAAACAAAAAACCAGTAACCAAAATGAGCATAAGAAGAAAACAATGACAAACCCACAGCTAATATTTTACTTAATGGAGTAAAACTGATAGCTTTTCCTCTTGGAACTGGAACCACTCAAGGTTGTCCTCTGTCACCATTACTATTCAACATAGTGCTAGAAATTATAGCCCATACAATTTGGCAAGACAGGAAATAAAGGCCATCCAAAAGGGAGCAGAGGAGGTCAAACTCTCCCTCTGTGCTGATGAATGATCTTATACTTAAGAGAACCCCAAAGACTCAACCATAAGACTCCTGGAAGTCATCAAAAAATACAGTAATGTCTCAGCATATAAAATCAATATCCACAATTCAGTAGCCTTTGTATACACTGATAACAGCCAAAATGAGAGGCTAATTAAGGACACAACTCCCTTCACCATAGCTTCAAAGAAAATGAAATACCTAGGAATACACCTAACAAAAGAGGTGAAGGACCTCTATAAAGAAAATTATGAAACCTTAAGAAAGGAAATAGCATAGGATATTAACAAATGTTAGAACATATCATGCTCATGGCTAGGAAGAATCAACATTGTTAAAATGTCTATACTTCCCAAAGCAATCTACCCATTCAATGCCATCCTTATTAAAATACTCAACATCGTACTTTCAAGACTTGGAAAAAATGATTCTGCATTTTGTATGGAACCAGAAACCCCATATAGGTAAGGCAGTTATTAGTAATAAAAACAAATCTGGGGGCATAACCATACCAGATTTTAAACTGTACTACAAAGCCATAGTGGTCAAGACAGCATGGTACTGGCACAAAAATAGAGACATTTGGAATTGAATAGAAAACCAGGAAATGAAACTAACATCTTACAACCACCTAATTTTTTAATAAACCAAACAAGAAAGTACACTGGGGAAAAGACCCCCTATTCAATAAATGGTGCTGGGAGAACTGGATATCCACATGTAAGAGACTGAAACTGGACCCACACCTTTCTCTGCTCACAAAAATTGATTCAAGATGGATAAAGGACTTAAATTTAATGCATGAAACAATAAAAATCCTCAAAGAAGGCATAGGAAAAACACTGGAAGATATCGGCCTGGGAAAGAAGAAGAAGTGAAGAAGACTGTCATGGTAATTGCAACAACAACAAAAATAAACAAATGGGACTTAATTAAACTGAAAAACTTCTGTACAGCTAAGCAAAGCGAATAGACAACCTACACAATGGGAAAGGATATTTCCATATTTTGAATCAGACAAAAGCTTGATAACTAGGATCTATAGAAAACTCAAATTAATCCACATGAAAAAAGCCAACAATCCCACATATCAATGGACAAGGAACATGAATAGAACCTTCTCTAAAGAAGATAGACAAATGGCTAACAAACATATGAAAAAATGCTCATCATCCCTAATTATTAGAGAAGTGCAAATCAAATCTGCCCTGAGATACCATCTAACCCCAGCAAGAATGGCCCACATCACAAAATCTCAAAACTGCTGATGCTGGCATGGATGTGGAGAGATGGGAACACTTTTATACTGCTGATGGGACTGCAAACTAATACAACCTTTTTTGAGGGAAGTATAGAGAAACTTCGAAGAACTCAAGTTAGACCTGCCATTTGATCCTACAATCCCATTACCGGGCATCTACCCAGAAGGAAAAAAATCCTCTTATCATAAGGACACTTGCACTAGACTGTTTATTGCAGCTCTATTTACAATCACCAAAATGTAGAAATAGCCTATATGCCCCCCAGCCCAGGAATGGATTAATAAGCTGTGGTATATGTATACCATGAATACTATCCAGCCATTAAAAAAATGGAGACTTTATAGCCTTTGTATTAACCTGGATGGAAGTGGAACACATTATCTTAGTAAAGCACCACTAGAATGGAGAAGCATGAATCCTATGGACTCAATTTTGATATGAGGACAATTAATAACAATTAATGACATGGCGCCAGTAGGGGAAGGGGAGAGCAAAGAGAGGGAAGAAAGGAGGGGGTGGGGTCTTGGTGTGTGCCACACCTTTGGAGGGCAAGACACAATTGTAAGAGGGACTTTACCTAACAATCAAAGTAACCTGTTTTCTTGTACCCTCAATGAATCCCCAACAATAATAAAAAGAAAAAAAAAATGAACAGAGCAATTATGATCTTTGGGACAACTTCAAGTACCCAACAGGAATGAATTTGTAATTCCTAAAGGAGAGATGATAGATAGGAGGACAGAAAAACATCTGACAAAATTATAGAGAAATATTCTCCAAATTTTATGAAAGCTGCATGAACTCAAAGATTCAAGAAGCTTGAAGACCCACGAGCCCAAGAAACATGAAGACCTGAACCAAAGTAAGTCAGATTCGAATTACTCATAAACAGTAAGTAACAAATAGAAAATATTAAAGGTTCATATAAATAAAATATACACTGTGTACAAAAGACTGATAGTCAATTTCTTCTTGAAAAACTGCAAGTCAGAGGAGTGATATCTTAAAATGCTAGAATAAAAATCTACTAACCTAAAATGCCTTACCTTATCAAGTATCTTTCATACTGAAGGTGATAATGTTTAATGCAACACCAACAGTCAACCCTCATGTAAACTGTGGCCTCGGTGGTAACTATGCGCCAATGCAGGCTCATCATTTGTAGCAAATCTACCACCTGGGAATGGAGGGGGACTTAGCAGGAGATGCTGCAGGCTTTTTTGTGGGGGGTAGTCAATGGGAATCTCTGTTTCTTCAGCTCAGTTTTATTATTTCCCTACAACTGCTCAAGAAATCACTTTATGAAAAAATAAATAAATTGAGCTACAAAATGTAGGTGAAATAATACAAAATCAATGCGAAACACAAAGAAATGCACTTCCACCCCCCTGGGCATCGGAGGACTCATGTTGCCCCTGGAGATGTTAATCAAGTATTAACAAAGTAGTTTTGATTTGCATTTCTCTGATGATTAAGGATGGTGAGCATTTTTTCATGTTGTTCTAGATGTTTTAAATGAATGTCCAGACTCAGGTGAATTTGAAAGTAGCACAGCCTGGTAATGAAAGAAAGACACAGACTCTTACCTCTCCTAGGATTTTTCTGAGGGTGAAATGCATACGTGTCAAAGTGCCTAATTCAGTACAATGTTTAGGCATTGAATAATGGCAAAACCAGAAGACATATTAGTGAACAGATGATCTATAAGTGATAAACATAAATGGAAAGTGAAATCCAATGCAAATACCTTTGAGTATTCGCACTAAGCTTACTTTTCAGTGGTGTTAGGTTATTGTGAGAATCTGTGCTGGTGAAGCAATTTTAATCTAGGTCTTGGGTGGAGGTCTCAGGTATTGACTTTTGTCCTTTTTGAACATTTTGCCAAAACTTAAACAATGACAGATGACAAGCTTAGCATCTTTGTGAGTGACACAAAAGCCAGAAAGATAGATAAGTATTGTATACAAGGTATGGATTCAAAAAGATTTAATAGAATAAAAGTCAAGAAAGTGAAATTTAACAGGTATAAATTTAAAAGTCCAGTACGGTTCTAAAATCAACTGCACAGAATTGGGATCCTCATGTGCACGGTAAATACATTTGCAATCTCTCCCTCTCCTATTAAGCTGCCTGCCTCATTGTGAGTTGATCTTTCAACGAAACTTCAGGAAAAATTTTACAACCTGTGCAGAATTGGGATACTCTATTTAACTGCTATTCCCGTGATGAAGAACCACTAACTGAATAGCATCGGGTATGGATAAAAGGAGACCTATTAGAAAAGCACAGCTGTTTAATAAGGACATAATTATCATGAGAGAGAGAAAATGCAAATGCGAATGTAAACTCAGGCTCCACTAAAACCATAAAGTATGCAGATCACAGGCTGCAGCTCTGGCCAGTTCATATTTTATGTATTCATGCTCAATTTTAGATGCAATACTTTTAAAGGGACATTAATCCACAATAGGAAAAGTTAAATCACATTCATATGGATTATTTTGGTACTTAGAGCAATACCTACACATGCTAGGAATTGTACTATGAAAATATGGAGACTGTACTATCTACCTTCCTCATAAATAATTTGGAGTACATTGAAAGGCAACCTGTATGTCTTCTAGCTTTGAGCCTGTGTATTGGGGGTGAGGTGGAAAATTTTCCCTTCATCCCCAGAAGTTTCACTGAAAGATCAACTCACAATGAGGCAGCTTAATGAGAAAGAGAGAGATTGCAAATGTATTTACCATGTGTTTGAGGAGAATCAGAGAATGATTACTTAATATCAAATGAGGCCCTGAAGTTTATACACCCTCATTTTAGAGGGCAGGGGGCAGATGAGGAAAACAGGTAATTCTGTTGAGGGGCAATAGTAAAATGGTTACCAGGGAGGATGAAAAGCTTCTTGGGAGAATGAATGGATGGAAAGAAAGAGATTAATTTGTAAATGATTCTCTTTGGGAATTAAATTAACCCTAGAGACAAGTATTATCTTTGTACTGACCAGGTCTGGTGGTATTTATTCTTGATTTTCTTTTGAGATAACAGGAAAGGGAAGGAAAGATAATTGTTCTTGGCGGGTCTGTTATTTATGACTATAGAAAGCCCATTCCAATGCCTGTTGAATTAAAGGGTCTTTAATTCAAAATACTCTTCATCCCAAGGAGTCATATTTTAGGGTGACATTTTCTGAGCTCCCTCAGGATATTTCTCAGGTTGGCATTATTATTTTTGTTTTGTATATTAAGATACTGAATTTCATGTGGCTATATAATGTATAAATAAGACAGCATTTCAGCAACAGTCAGAATAAAAAGCATATAATATAAAGTATATAGCATATAATGTGGTGAAACACACAAAAAAATCTAGTGTCTGATAAAAGAACAAAGGGAAATGCGCTAAAATTTTAACATTTTTCAACACAAATTTTTAATATTCATTTAATCAATAATAGTTTTGATCTCCCACCAGACAATGTTCAAGGTCATAGTGATATAATGTTTAATAAGTATTCTGTGAATATTGTAGGAAACAAGTTTCGCTGGGAAATTTACTGGAAAACGATGAGAGAAGGACAGATGTGGACAGGTCTAGTGATCCAGCTGAGGAAGGAAAGGCCAAAGGTATCGGTCTGTGCATCAAAAGTCCTAGGTGTGGTCCTGAGCTCCGTGTTCTTACAGGTGAAGGCCTGTCATGTGGAAAACCGGATAATCTCATTTTATGTGGCACTCAAAAGTAGAATGAGGACTAATGACAGAAAGTTAAGTGAGGCAGAACGTGTTCCAAAAACACTTATTGGTACAAATAGGCAACAGATTAGTTTTGTCCTGCAGCCGATCGTCTTCCAACTCTTGAACTTGCCTAATTCACAAAACGGAGAGCAGCAGATGGCCACAAACAAACATGTAGGTTATCTGTCAGTCATGGACCGTGGGTTTTGAGGATTAACTAGAGAATATTACCTAAGGTTCATTCAAAATCGAGAATAGAGTAACCATGACTGATTCTTTATTAGCTGTTTACCTACCTATCATTAGTTCATTTCTCTCTTTCACATTCTTTGTATGTGCGTTCTCTCTGATGTGGCCAGAGATATTTGTTTATATTAGGGACTTAAGATTGATATTTTAAAAATACAATGAAATGAAGAAGGGAAGAAAAGGAGGGAGGAAGGAAGAAAAAACTTTTTTTTTTTGAGACAAAAAGTCTCCTGGGGTAGAGTGCCATGTTGTCCTAACTCACAACCTCAAATTCTGGGGTTGAACAATCCTCTTGCCTCAGCCTCCCAGGTAGCTGGTACTCCAGGCACTCATGACAATGCTCGCCTATTTTTAAAGAAAGGAAAAACTTTTAAAGTCCAGAATTATGACTTTTCACTTTCTCAGAAACAATTTTATTAAGAAAGATATTTCTTACTCCCTTTCACTTTCATTAACTTATAGAGGCCTACCTGAAGCAGATCATGGCATTTTGCCATAAGCCCACCATAGACAGAAGTCAGGACATTAACTAATGGAAGTTTCTACTGTACAAGAATCTGGGGAAAATATAAACATATTTGACAGAGAAGGATGGTGGAAAGAAGAGACCAGAGAGATGAAAAAGCCCTAATTTTTATCTTCTCCTAAAGCCAACTTCAAGGGGTTAAAATCATTCAACCATTAAGGTGGAAATAATTGAAATTATCTAACTACATAGAGAAGCCTCAGCGATTTGAGTCTGAGGATGTGTAATCCAGATAACCCTCCAGGCTAATAGGGGCTGCTTACCCCTTAGCTCAGAGCTTTATCAATGTGATGTGGGAGCAATTGGGCGGCTCTGGCAGGAGGAAGTGTCTAGTGATAGACCAGGGGCAGCTCTGAGGCTTCCTCCAACCAGCAATATTTCCTTGAGCCCAAGGATGGGCCTTCCACCAGTTGAGATGTCTGATGAGCTGGCCAACGCCTGGACTTAGGTTGAGGAGCTATCATGTGTGGGAATTCTACTGGAGGCTGTGGGTGCCAACCTGGCGTTTTTAAAAATCCAGAGGAGACGTGTCCCATAGCCAAAGAAGCCAAGGACGCAAGGCCAGCATCAGGCCACAGTGCAGGAGAGGTGCCCGTGGGAGTACCTTGTAGGTTTGAGGCTCTATTGCTCCCACAGGGTCATGAGGTTGTGTGAGCCCCTCTGGATGTACCCTCTCACCATCTTGGAAGGATTAAGGAGAAGGAAGGAAATGGGATAAGCTGAGATATGATGTCAAAAAGTCATTCAAATCAAACTACTGAACAGAAGAGCCGGTTTTATTTGGCGAAATAATGGTACTGATTGTTTCTTTGCTTCTTCCCTTACCCAGTAAGGTAGAGATCATGAGAAGCAGATTAGATTTAAGAGAATATTCAGAAGTTATATTTTCTTTCTTTCTTTCTTATTTTTTTT